>BTHU01000013.1:29199650-29357150 GCA_036184795.1 Tokudaia tokunoshimensis | reverse complement strand
GTGTAACCCAGGTGCTGGAGAGGGCTGGATGTGGGCAGCGGTGAGTAAGTGGGTGAGATGTACAAAATAAACGAGGCTAGACCATGTAGAACCTCATGTGTTACGGTGAGTGGATGGGTTAAAGATCAGTCACAGCCACAAAACTAGGTTGTAGAGCTAAGCTTACTTAGCTTACACGGAACCTTTCTCAGCCCGTTTCCTGTCTTCTTTAATGGGTACTTAAATGGACCCAGGCACTATTTTAGGAACTGTACAAATATTGACTCATCGACAAGCTCTGGAACAGGCAATCCTTTTGCCTCTATTTTACGGATAGAAACTGATGATGCCCAGACAGGTTAAATAAGTCAAGAGCGTGAATCTGGACAGATATTGGACAGGCATGTGCCTCACGCACAGTGGCAGAGGCTAGCAAAGAAGCCTGAACTACAGACTTGTGACTGGAGCACTGAAGGATGCTGCAGAGGGCCGGCGGTGTTTCTGTCTAGCAAACTAAGAATTCAGAAAGCGGCCAGAAGGTCATGCGGGGTCCCAGGCTCGCTGCTTTTCCTTCCCTTGATATATTTTTCCAAACAGATCAGAGCACAGACCTCATTCACACATCGAGAGGCTCTGAACAAGCACATAACTAGCTTCGTGGGTCGCAGTTGGGGAGCAAAGCCAAGCCCTGAACACTATAGCCAACTCTAGGAAATCCAGTGGGGGTCCACGTCATTCCCAGCATAACTGAGGCCATTTTCCTGTACCTGCCATCTGTAGACTGACTTTCATGTGACTGCCAGAGCATGACGGGGACCAGGGAGAGAGAGCCCTTTATCCATAGACGTGAAGACCAGGGACCCTGTGATCCTTCTCTGGCTCCTGTCTAGCTGTGTGGCCTTGTTTGTGGGTGAGATTGGAATGGGGGTTCAACTCCTCCTTTCAGTTATCTGAAGTACAAACAAGATGGTTATTAGAACCTTCTCCCCGACTCCACCCACTCTCTGCTACTGTGATTGATGTGAAGAAGGTGCTTTGAGGTGCACAGATGACGAACCTCTGGGAGTACCATCAGAACAGCATGTTGATCTCACTGGAGATTGTTTGAAGTGATGCTTTGGAATATTTTCACCTGGGGGTGCATATCTGAACATCTCATATGTTTGTTTGTTTGTAGTTCATGTCATTAAATGAAGGTATCTGTGACCCTCCTAACTTTTCAGGCTGGTCAGTGCTTCCTGAGATGGGTTGTAGGATGTGTGGGGTGGAGATGAAGGGGAAGGTCCCATCTCAGAGGGAGAGACTAGCTCTAGAAAGGTGAGGAGGAGGAGGAGGAGGAGGAGGAGGAGGAGGAGATGAGCCATGACTTCACTCAGAGGGTACCCGAGGTTATCAGAAAAGAGCTTTCTTCAAGGGCGGACAGCTGAACTCTGGAGCAGAGAGCCCCAGTCTTGTCAGGTCTAGTGGTCCATCTTTAGAGAACTATTAGGGGTTCTGCCTCCTACATCCTCATGGTGCCCACCTGTTACTTGCAGACTCTCTGGTTGTTCTCTGACAGTCCTATTTATAAGATGTGTTATAGAAGAAGGAAGGTGTTTTAGGGTTTCTATCGATGTGACAAAAACTACTGTTGGCTACTTGGGGCATTACCAGTCCATCACTGAGGGAAGACAGGGCAGGAACTCAAGCAGGGCAGGAACCTGGAGACAGGAACTGAATCAAAGGTCATGGAATAACACTGCTCACTGGCTTGCTCTCCATAGTTCTCTCAGCCTGCTTCCTATGTCACCCAGGACTATCTGCCTATGGTGGTCCCACCTCCAGTAGGCTAGACCCCCCCACACACATCAATCATTAATCAAGAAAATGCTATATAGACTTTCCCACAGGCTGGCCTGGTGAAGGCTTTTCCTCAGTCGAGGTTCTCCTTTCTCATGTGAATTCAGCATGTGTCAAGTTGACAAAACACCAACCAGCGGAGGAAGTTACCTTTGTCTCACGGTGCATGTGGACTGTGTGACATAGGTCTTCTGACCCTACAGATACCCCACTTTGGAGGCGAACAGCTTTCCTACACTTTTAGGTAAGAACAATTCATGAATCCAGAAAGGGAAGGATAAGGAAGTTTCCAGAAGGCAGTTGAGTAGCAGAGCCATGTCTGAGGAGTTGGCATAAACTTGGCAAAGAGGTAGAATATTGACATGTTGAATGCAGATCATAATGTGTTAGGAGATTAGTCAGGATTGAGTTTCAAGTGACAGATACTTACGGAAATTAGCATAAGTAGGGAGTGGGGACAATATGAGTATGTAACTGAGAAAAACAAGATTTTTAGACTCACAGGCTCTTCCCTGAGCATCAGTGAATGGGTTAACCTGCATCTTGTCCCTTTCTCTCCCCAGCGCACCACACCACACACACCCTCTCGGCTATATTTCCTGATAAGCCTATCCTATGTAGTGTCAAAAGTGACCAGCTGATGCAAAGCTATGTTTTTGTTTTGTCAGACTATGGTTGACTGGTCCTCTAACACTTTCAGCCAAAGTCCTGAGCCTGGGGTTCTGTGACCATCCCCAGGCCAGCGGCTGTGTACAGTGTCACCCTAGATGAAGGACAGACTGACTTTTGGAGCTGGAGGTTGGTGGTATTGGATTTGCTCCAATGAGAAAATAAAAGAAAAGGTTAAACTATTGTGGCAAAGGCAGGCTTGTGTCAGATGCTGTGTTAGGGGCTGGACACAAACAAATTCCATCCTCACGAGTCTTCTGTGTGGGATATGGAAGCCATCCTACAGGCAGAGAAACAGAAGTTAGTGGGTTACCTATAGTCTCGGAACTGGAGTGGAGAGGCTAGGTGTCATCTATCCCGGTTAGTCTGGGGTCAGAGTCTGTGGTCTCAGCTCTTAAGCCGCTGTCATCCTCACAAACTCAGGCAGCAATAATGGAGTCGGAAATGCAGTGAGAGCAGTGATAATCAGGATTCTGCAGAAGCGTGTGAAGAAGGATCGCACAATATCCAGACTTACAGCCACGGAAGAGAGAAGCTGCATCTGTGGTCATTCTGTCCTCGTAGCTCGGACCTCGAAGTGTTTAACGGGAGTCAGCACACAAACTGGTTTGTACAGTTCAGCAGATCTGTGCTCTCCAGCGCTGCCCTGTGTTTTAATCAAGAATGGCTATTGATCACTGCCTTGAGTGACAAGTCTTGGCTTTGGATAACTTGAGGTTGCAGCCAGTTGTCTAAGGCTCATGTGATTTACTGTCTTTGGAAACGGATGACTGGATTGAAGGCAGTTCCCAAAGATGGGCAGCCAGACACCCTTGGATCTGTGGCCTTAAAGGTAAAAGTGTGTAGCTGGGTCTTTAGCTCTTTTTGGGACAGTGGGCTGATTCCTCATTAGCACCCACTCGTGGCCCTGTCTAGCTGTGTGAGTTAGAGGAGCAGTGTGCAAGTTCAGAAACACCTTTGTGTCTGGCAGCAGAGGGCACTCAGGGGAGTCAGTGGGAGTCACACTGGAATTTGCTTCTATTCAATCGGCCCTGGCTTGTCAGGCCCTGTGTGAGCTGGCTGTCGGCCAGCAAGCTTGTGATGGCTTCCAAATCCCTGTTCTCTAAAGATCCAGTGTAGCAGGATCTGCCAAGGCATGCTTTTGCCCACTCTGCACTACTGGTAGAGACTAGGACTTCGGATTTCCCTGGGTGGCCACATCTGTGACACACATTCCTTGTCTCCTTCCTGGGAAGGGATGTATGTACCAGGAGACCTAAAGGACCCTTGCTGCAACTCCTTCATTCTGCAGTCACTTGTGGGTCTGCTAACCAGACCAGTGCAGACTCTCCTGGTCTCGTCTCCTGGGCTAGAAACCTTTTCTCCCATTTTGTTTTCTCAGAGGCTGCCTTTATGATATTACCTCTCTGACAAAGTATTAAAGTCATTCACCAACCTAGTTACCCACCGTGTCAGGGGAACTTGACCAAGTGCTGGGAACACGTAACCAAGCTCTCTGCTTGAGGATGAACTCATTTGGGGTGTTTTTCACGTCATTCACATCTTTAAAGGCTTTCATGTTCAGATAGCCAGCAGGAAAAAAATTAAAGATGATCCCACCATGGAGGTCTGGCAAGCTTGGAACTTTCTATGTAGACCAGGCTAGCCTCAAACTTACAGAGATTATCCTGCCTCTGCTTCCCAAGTGCTGGGATTAAAGATGTACACTACTCCACTTGGTAAGAAATACATTTTTGGTACTTATTATGCAACATGGTGATTATAGCAAAGCAATATATATTTCAGAACTGCTCAGAGCAGATTTTAAATGTTCACCCAAGGAAGGAAAAGAATGTGAGGTGTTAAATATGTTAATTAGCTTTATTTATGTATTCCATAACGTATAAACATGTACCCTGTGAAGACATACAATTGTCAGCTCAAATCAAAGACAAGCTCCTGTTGGATGCTTTCATCTCCCTTTATGTTTTTAAACTTCTAATGTGGCAGTATTTGTAGTTTCAAATTTTATGTTTTCCAGTTTTTTATTTACTTTTCCATCTGTGCACTTCTTTTCCTTTTTGAGTCAGGCATCACTATGAAGCTCTGACTGGCCTGTCACTCACTCTGTAGGCTGGTCTTGAACTAGTGGAGAGCCGTCTGCTTCTGCCTCCCGAGTGCTGGGTTTAAGGTGTTTGCCATCACGCCTGGTACCTAATCTGTTTAACCATCATGTTACAGCTGTTGTAACTCAAGAATGATATGCTTATGTGAAGGCTTTGTTTTGAGATGCCAACTAGTAATTTACCTGGAGGCAACAAAGTCCAGAACTTGGCAACTAAAGGTGAAAACCAGAAAGAGCCTTACAACGATTCTTACCTATAGTCAGTACACCCACAAAGCATTTTTGTGCCCCCAAAACTGGGGGAACTAAGACATTACATAACCAGATGAAGATTCAGAATATTTTAGCAGCTTGGAAATATGGGTTGACATGCACAATGCAAACTTTGGTAGAAATAATGTTTGTACTTAGCTTTAGAAACATTAATTCCGTATGTTCAAGACTGGGACATCTGCCTTCACAGCATTTCCTGTGCTACAAACTTTGCATGTTAGTTGACCACACACTTACATAAGCCCAACGGGATGATATCATTGCTACAAGATAATGCATTCTTAGAGGGAATATTGGAAAGACACTGGTCCTGATGCAGGAGAAAATTGACTCTGCACTTGATATTGACTAGAGGACCATATACAGAATGGTACATTCAATTACAGATCTGTGAGCCAGTGCAAAAGGGGCTCTGTCTTCATAAAGGCTCTGGACATCATGGAGACTAATAATTGAGACCTGGAGAGCTGGATGAGGAGGAGGAGGAGGAGGAGGAAGAGGAGGAGGGGGAGGAGGGGGAGGAGGGATGTCCGGGATGAGGGCCTCCAGGCAGCCTGGCTGAGGTTGGGTTCTGAGCAGAGGACTTGCCAGCAGGTTCCAGGGCTTCTGTGAAGAGAAAGGCTGCTTCTTTACCTCCTGCCCCTGTGGCAAAGGTGCCTGGATGGAGAGGTGGCAGGTCCTCTCAGAGGGTTTTGGGATCATCTCGATGCTGGGGGGGGGGGGGCGGGTAATTTAGTTACCAGGGACCATGTCTGTTTCACAGGAAGCTGTCTTCCCTTTCTGGTGTTTTCTGTTCTTGGATGCAGAGAGCAGGTGGGGAAAGCAATCTGTGGGAGTTTTCTTTTTTCTTTTCTTTTCTTTCTTTCTTTCTTTTTTTTTTTTGCTGATTAAAGTAGATGAAAAGTTCTGGAGAAACATTAATCTATATATTTTATGCTTAAAATGTTTCAACCTTGAATTTTAGCCAAGATATTGAGCGAGTTTCCTGAGAACAGGGACCACACCTAATAGTGAAGTCTGTGTGGGCCAAGATGGCGTCTTCCTGTCTCCATCCACGATTCCTACTTGCTCCCTTGCCTCCACCACACCTAATGAGAGCAACCACCCTGCTTTGATATTAACCCTGATTGATTTACCTTGTTCAGAAACTCAGAATTGCTATTAGGATAATCCTATGGTCAAAATTCATGTGCCCACAAGTCAGATGGGATGGGGTTAAAGTGTAAGTAACTTTTGATTCTATAACTCAAGGTGGCTTGAGGCCCTTGTGAGCTCCTTTATGATGACAGTTTTATGTTGAAAATCCAGCACAAGGAGCAAGAGTCTAGAACAGCAGTCTACAAAATGTCCCACAGAGCACACTTAAGACAAGCCCCTCTGCTTGCCCATTTAAAGAGCAGATTTGGGCTGTATAGCTCAGTGGTAGAATGCTTGCTGGTATATGCAGGATGCTGGATTTGATGCCTAGTACTGCGGAGAAAAATTTAAGGGCGGGGGTTTTGGAGGTTTTAGTCCAAATGGGGTTGGTTTCTAGGGGCCTGTGGCAAGCTACACACCACAGTGGAATGTATGGCTAAGGAGAACTGCCTACCTCACGGCAATCAGTAATTAAAACCACAGGAGGCAGGACTCCATAATCCTTCAATGAACCAAAATCTCCCATCAGGCCTCACATCCTAACTGTTTCTTCCCTTCATGGCGTCCAGCTGAGTGCTAAAGCTTTGAGGTGTGGGTCTTTGAGAAACACCCCAAAGCCAAGGTACCACAGGCAGTGAGACAGGTACAGTAGTCAATTCCAGAATCAGCAAGCTGCATAGGAAACAAGTGGTGGAGGTTTTGTGGGGAAGACCGTCCAGGTGATTCCAAACAAGCTGGCCAAGTGAGGTCTCTAAGAGCTCTGCTGTGTCTCAGCTCTCTTTCATAAAGCATAACCCATGTGACCTGATGAGTCTTTCCAACCTCTGGTCCTGCCTTCCTTCTGCAGCCGTCCAGCATGCTCTGCTCTGCTCACCACATCCCGAGGTGCACTGACCATGAGCCTCAACTCCTCCCTCAGCTACAGGAAGGAGCTGGGCAACCTCACCGCAACAGAGGGTGGGGAAGGGGGTGCCGTCTCTGAGTTCATCGCCATCATCATCATCACTGTCCTCGTCTGCCTGGGCAACCTGGTCATTGTAGTCACCTTGTACAAGAAGTCCTACCTCCTCACCCTCAGCAACAAGTTTGTCTTCAGCCTGACCTTGTCCAACTTCCTGTTGTCCGTGCTGGTGCTGCCGTTCGTGGTAACTAGCTCCATCCGGAGGGAATGGATCTTCGGCGTGGTGTGGTGCAACTTCTCCGCCCTCCTCTACCTGCTGATCAGCTCTGCCAGCATGCTCACCCTCGGGGTCATCGCCATCGATCGGTGAGTTTGCATCAGACTTGGAGAGCGGCAGGGTTACGGGACAAGGGATCTCTGGTCTACCGGCTTCCGATGGTCTTGTTCCTGGGAAGGGCACTAGAAGGTTCTTAATGAGAGTGAGTGTACTGAGTTCTGCCTCTTCTTCAGCTCCTTAGCCAGAGCCCGTCTTCTTCTATCTGTTGATATGTTACGTATAGTCAAGTGTCTCATATGATGTTCTCATGGGTGACAGATTATATGTTTGGCATGTACCACATAGTAGGTGTGCAGAATGTCTGACATCTAAGGTTTACACCAACACTCTCTAATGTCTTCTGCACAACAACATCACTACATGACAGGGCTCAGAAATGTTTTCCTTCTGTTAAGTGATGCATGACTGTAACTTTATAGGAGAGTGAAATGGCAGAGTAGGGACTGAGTTTCATCTTTAGACTTAGCCGTTCCTCTCTGCCGTGTATCTTGCTTTGGTCTCTGCACCATCTTGACTGGTGGACCCCATATGAAAGCCCCCTTTGATCTTTTGTTCTCTGGAGATGAGTCAGGAGATGGTTGGGGGCGGGGGGACAACGGGAAGGGATACAGCCCAGGGAATAGACCTGCAGAAGCCCAGCACTTTTGTGGCCCACACGAGCTATAATTGGGACAGAGAGGACAGACACCAGTGCCTGCGCTGATCAGCTGCACCTCGGGTTCTCGGAGTCCTGTGCTGTGCTGGCTGGCGGGTGTAGCTTTCAATCATCATATGTTTGAATTGCATTCCACAAGCACTGGACTTCTGGAAAACAGAGAATGAAGTCAAGATCTATGTGATTTCCTGGAAATTGGGAAGGATCTTAATGGGGGAGGGGTGCTAGGGACAATACAGAGGGGGCTAGTCGGGGATGTCATCACAGGCTGACACAAGTCTCCAGACTCTTGGGACCATGGATATTTGGGTTGGACCAGCTGCCCTGAGCACAGCAATGCTGGACTCCAAGGCTGGATCCTTGTTTTCCCCGTGGCTCTGTAGAGAATGTAGAATGAATTAGTCAGATGAACCAATTAGCTTCTCCACATGTAGTGAAAATGACATAAATCAAAAGAATGAAAGCAGAGGTAACTTCACAGTGTAGCCAGCCAGGGGCAGTCCACTGCGTGTTTCCAGTGTGTTTCTTCCAGCAGTATACTTTTTATATGTTACTTTTTAGATTTGTTTTTTTGTTTGTTTGTTTGTTTGTTTTTGGGGTGGTTTCGAGACAGGGTTTCTCTGTGTAGCTCTGACTGTCCTGGAACTCACTTTGAAGACCAGGCTGGCCTCAAACTCAGAGATCCTTCTGCCTCTGCCTCCCAAGTGCTGGGATCAAAGGCGTGCGCCACCACTGCCCGGCAGATTTGTTTATTTTATAAATATGTTTTGCCTACATGTATGTCTGTGTGTCGTGCGTGTGCGTGGTGGCTGCCGAGGTCAAAAGAGGGCACTGGATCTCCTGAAACTGGAATTATGAATAGTTGTGGGCCACCAGTTGAGCACCACAAACCAAACCCAGGTCCTTTGCAAGAATGACCAGTGTTCTTAACCCCTGAGCAGTCTCTCCAGCTACTCCACAGTACATCTTTTTAAAAAGGTCTTAGTAACTCTCCATCATTACAAGGCAGACCTGGTTGTCTTGAAGAAATAGCTCCTCTAACCCATCAAAACAAGATGGATTCACAGTAGCTTGACCAGATCTTTATGACAAAGCTATTATTAAAAAAAATTTATGGCTGGAGAGATGGCTCAATGGCTAAGCGTACTTGATGGTCCTGCAGAGGACCGAGGTTTGATTCCCAGTACCTACATGGCAGCTCACGACTGTCTGTAGCTCCTGCCAGGGACTCCAACTCCCTCTTCTGACTTCCTTTGCCCCCTCTTCTGATCTCATCAGGCTACAGGCACACATGTGGTGAATATATATATATACATGTATATGTGTATATATATATATATATATGTGTGTGTGTGTATGTATGTAATCTCCAGACAAAATATTCATGTACATAAGATAAAATAATCTAACATCAAAAATCAAAAGAAAGTATCTTTAGATATGTTAATGACAGTTGCTATTTAATTTTCTATTATTAGATAGTAGCATAGATTAAAACCATAAATTGTGTAAGTGAGTTCCATCTTTCTGTGATGTATATGAAGTAGAGGGAGACAGGGCAGGGTCGGGAAGGAGAGGAAAGAAGGAAAGGCTACAGTAATTAAAGATTCACGAAGCTGCACATGGAGACACACTCCTTTATTCTCAGCACTTGGGAGGCAGAGGCAGGTGGATTGCTGTGAGTTCAGGGCCAGCCTGGTCTACATAGCGAGTTCCAGGACAGCCAGAGCTACATAATAAATAAAGAGACCCTGTCTAAATGTTTTTTTTTTTAAAGACTGTACAGAAAGCAACAGCATTGGTCCTGATTTTACGGTCACATGACACCCAACTGTCATAAGCCAGACATTTTACTATACTGTCAACATTTAGCTAAGTTCATCTTCGAGACAGCTCTATTAATCTCTGTTTTTCAGGTGTACATAGTGATGTGGAAGCCAAGCAAACCCTTTCCTCTTCAAGTTGGTTTGGTTGGTCCTGGTGTTTATCACAGCAATAGAAAGCAGATTAGGATAATTCTTGAAGAGGATAGTCAAATTCCTAAATACAAGTGGGCTCTGATGTGCTGACCTATATACAGGACCACGTGTCCTTGCTAGTGTCCAGTTGTGTGACATGATATAGTGTAGCCTGTTGTTTATCTGGGGAGGGCTATCTCTCTCATAGAAGCCTTCACGGCACAAGGGGTTAGTTGGGAGAAGTACAAGCATCCCACCCAAGAAAGTAGGGCACCCTGCTTCCATGTGATGCATCTCTCCCCTCCCTATCTTCTAGCTATTACGCCGTCCTGTATCCGATGGTGTACCCCATGAAGATCACAGGGAACCGCGCCGTGTTGGCCCTCGTCTACATCTGGCTTCACTCTCTCATTGGCTGTCTGCCGCCCCTATTTGGCTGGTCATCGGTGGAGTTTGATGAGTTCAAGTGGATGTGCGTGGCCGCGTGGCACCGGGAACCTGGCTACACCGTTTTCTGGCAGATCTGGTGTGCCCTGTTCCCCTTTCTCATCATGCTAGTATGCTACGGTTTCATCTTCCGGGTGGCCAGGGTCAAGGCCCGAAAGGTACACTGTGGCACGGTGGTCACTGTGGAGGAGGATACCCAGAGGAGTGGGAGGAAGAATTCCAGTACCTCCACTTCCTCCTCCGGCAGTAGGAGGAATGCCCTTCAGGGAGTGGTCTACTCAGCTAATCAGTGCAAAGCCCTTATTACCATCTTGGTCGTCATTGGCGCCTTCATGGTCACCTGGGGCCCCTACATGGCTGTCATTACCTCAGAGGCACTCTGGGGGAAGAACTATGTCTCCCCAACCCTGGAGACTTGGGCCACATGGCTGTCCTTTACCAGTGCCATCTGCCATCCTCTGATCTATGGACTCTGGAACAAGACAGTTCGCAAGGAGCTCCTGGGCATGTGCTTTGGGGACCGTTATTACCGGGAATCCTTCGTGCAGCGACAGAGGACCTCCAGGCTCTTCAGCATTTCCAACAGGATCACAGGTAATTGGGAAAAAGACCCTCACACCCCAGGCAGATGTCACCTGGGGTCCTTCCCAGTTGCTAAGGGCCAGACATCACGGCAGTTTCAGGTCTTGAGACTATGGTCTCAAGACTCAAGGCACAGAATTCCTGTCTACGCCGGAATAGCCCAGTGACTCCCAAACAGCTTTCCACCACTTAGCTGCAGAAGGAGCATGCTGAGGGGGAGGTCAGAATAGTCCCTGGTACACGTCCCTATAGAACGAGACAGGGGACCCTGTGATTTGGAAGCCGATTTTCTGGAACTGTAGCCAGGGCCTCGTGGTCTGGAGGGGTTATTTACTGCAGAAGGAGGAATCCGACCCTTGGGCCCGGCTGCCTTCTCCTTTGGTAAATAGTTTCCTTCAGTGTTGCCTCACTTAGATGCTCCTTCCAAACCTCTCTGGTTTACTCCACCTGTCCCTCCTCCCAGACGCTTGTCACCTTGAGCTTCCCCTCCAAGTCAGTGGTTTCTTCTGATAGTCCCTGATAATCTTTTATATGTGTGTGTGTGCATAGGGCAGTGTACCAGTGCTAAACCATAGCCTTCTTTCAGTGTGCCATTGTCCTGTGTTCAGGGTTACTCCATCTGGTAGGGCACACTCATGTCACACACACACACACACACACACACACACACACACACACACAACCTTTGAGCAACCCAGAGGAGTTGTTCTGATCAGAAGTTAGATGCTTTTCAGCTTTTTCTTTTCATATAATTTCAGATTTAGAAGAGTTGGAAATGTAATATGGGGGAGGCTCCCATAGTGTTATCAACCTACATAACTGCAGTAAAAGATATACCCTAGAGCCTCACTCATGTTATACTTCAGTCCCACACAGACACTTCTATAAAGGGTTGGTCAGACCTTTTGTAGAGTGCTCCTGAGTAAATCTGGTGCTGATGGGGTGTTTTGAGAATGCCGCGGGACTGGTGGGGTCCTGTTCATGTATCAGGTAAGGGGCACAAGAGTCAGCGTATCTTATTACTGGCTGAGTTACCTTGACCTCTCGCTTCGGGTGTGGTCTGTCAGCCTTCTGCCTTCACTGCTGTTTCTACTGTAATTAACATGTATGCTGGAGGAGATGCTTTGAGACTGGAAATATCCTAGTTTTCCTTGAGCTTCGACCCCTTGATTCTAACAAGCCCTGGAGTATCTTGCTCACTGCAGATGTGCCTATGTTACTCTGGAGGGAGCATGGTTGGGATTTTAGAGCCACGCTGAGGAAGACATCACCCAGCTAAGCTATTGGATGGAGATTTCAAGTGCACCTCCTTCAGTCTATAGCTCTCACTTTTTGCCAGATTTAGTTAGTTTCTCTTCTCAGGAAACAGAGATCCTCCACCTTCCCCCTCAAGAGGGCAAAAGACAAGACCCTTTTTGCCTATGAACACTCAGGGCCAGAGATGACAAGATGCCCTGTGCGTGCGCCTGTGACAAACATCTGCTAGCTGATTTGCTTTGGGGACTGGTGGAGAACTCTTCCTGGATGGGAGAGATGTGAGCACAGGAAGATCTATCTCCGTGTCTCTATTAGTCCGAAATGCCCACCCCTTACCATTTACCAGCTCCTGTTCCCAAGTGTGACTTGTGAGCCAGAAGGTACATTCAGTGCTTGGCTCCAGTTTTTTGGTGAACTTATTGGCTCAGATTTTATAATAACTTATCTTCTTGGCAAAAACTTAACAGATGCTTTCAATTCCACTGAAACTAAGAAAGAAGGAAAACAACCAGGGTGGAGGACGATAAGGGAAAGAAAGGGTAGAGAGAACAAAAGGAAGCTTCTGCGTCGAGGCCACGATTTACTATGTGAACGGTTTGCAACTGTCCTGGAAGGGACCAGCAAGTTGTGGGAGCGACAGAAAGCGCCAGTTGTGGCTGGGTTGGCAAACCCGGAGCCATTGGTGGCCTGAGGCTCATTCGGGAAAAAGCAGCCTTGTGGGCTGATGGCTTCTGAATCCTTGGCTTCCTCAGAGCTAAGAGTGGCTATTGTTCTTCTCTGAGGGCCTCGACTGGAGGAGGTCAGTCAGCCACATTAGTACCTTAGGGACTGGGGAGCAAGACAGAATATGATTCAGGTATACATTCATGGCCATCCGAGCCAGGAATCAGGAATACCCACTCCCTTTCCGATCCTCTTCCTTCAGAGGGGCAACCCCTGAACCTCTGTGCAAAGTCCTCTATCTCAGCCAGGCTCACTGGAATTGCCCTCTGCACACAGGCTTTGAAATGCAATGGATTCCTGAGCCCAGATTACCTCCCTTGCCATCAACCTGCTGTCACACTCCCACCTTGGGAAGGCAAGTGCCCTAGTATTCACAGGGGTTACCAAAGATGGTCGACAAATTGGAGGCCCTGCCATGGTTTTGTATGTCTTCATTTGTGCAGCATATGAAAAGCATATGACACTTCAGTCAGTAGGCAGAATTAGTATGTTCCTGAGACATGCAAAGGCAGAGACAGAATCCCACACATGCCCGGAACATATCAAGCACACAACAGCAGTGACTTCATGCAGATCCTAATTCACTCAATAATCACTGGATTCTACTTTTCTTAGTCTGTTCACCTCAGACTAAAGTTCTCTGGGACACCATCTGTCACTGAGCCACCAAACCCTTTTGCTTGTGAGGACCCCTTAGCAGATTTCCACGGTGGGTGGGTGGGCTTTCTTTAGGAATAGAGACCTCCAGGACACCTGGAGGCAGCTAGAGAGTGCCACCTCAAGGTGGGTGGGGAGTCGTGGAGTGCAGGTTGGTCCCTAGTGAGAATGGTGAGCTGAGTACTGAACTAATGCTAAACTATAACACACACCTGAAACACAGAGGAGACTCCAGCAAAGGGAGGAAAGAAAAGACCACAGGATAAAGGGCCAGAAGGAAACATTCCTTTCGCTCAGAGCCCCTGCATCTCAGACGAGGAAGTCCCGTGATTGAGGGCAGAGCTCTCCAGTTATTTCCAAGGAAGGAGGGTCCCATCTGTCAGTCACTCAGGAAAGCGAGTCACAGCCTTCTTGGGAGGTCTGGGGCTGGGTGGAGTGGGGAGTAATGCTGAGGCCTTTGAGTTTTTCCCCCTCTCCCATTCTAAACCTTTCTCCTGGCCGCATCATGAGGTCTTCATGTTGGTTCAATTCATGCTGCACCTCAGAATCCCACCCTGCTCTTCAACTTCTAAAATGCACACGTGCCTTCTACCTGGTTTGTGTTCTTGAGGCACAGACCTGGTCCCTGGGCCTAGCCTGTGTGTTTCACTGGAAGGGTTAAATGTGTCCCATTCCCGTGGGAAACGGTGGTGTTCTGTGGAATCTTAGAGTAGCCGTGTCTACTCTGTGGAGGGAAACGCTTCGCAGCTGAGCCACAGTGGTCTGGCTCAAAGGATCGCTCTCACTAGAGGATACCAAAACACGAGTTCTTGGCTTTCGCTGCAGCCTCAGAGCTGGTGTCCAAACACATTGTGGCTGCCACCGTCCCAGTTGGCAAGGGATGGCTCTGAGGGGCTCCACTTCTTGAATCAGGCCTGCTATTGAACTCAGCCATGTTCAGAGGCCGATGTGTCAGAAGGGATGAGCAGGTATAGGGAGACTTTGGGGTCTGGTCTCATTTCAGCCCTGTAACTAACCCCAAGCTAACAGACGGCTGCTTATGTGAATGGTTCTGAGAGAAGGTGGCTGCCCTGGGTGTCACCCTACCCCCACTGAGAGAAGGTGTCTGCCCTGTGCATCACCCTACCCCACCATTCCCTCCTTGCTCTCAGGAAGAAAGGGAAGAGTATATAGTATGTTCTACCACCCTGAACTCTCAGAAATACTAGGATTTAATTAAAGAGGAGTCTTTCTCCTATCTTAGAGTATATTGCAGGAGAATATTGTTCTCTATGGTGGGCCATTATTATCTTAGTCCCATTTCTATTACTGTTTCAAAGTGATGGAGACTGGGTGGTTTATAGTGAACAGTGATTTATACTGTATTTCAGAAGGTGTTGAGCAACCATGCTTGGAACCAAACCTAGACTTTCTCCAAAAGTAGCAAGTGCTCTTAACCTCTGGGCCACCTCTCCAGCCTCATGGCCATTCTTGAGGTAACTGTCCCCTTCTGGGATAACAACATTGGTCCATCGTTCTTTAGGCCCCACCTTTCCACACTGTTACCTTGGGGATTAAGTTCCCAGCAGAGGGACTTTTTAATTTTTTTTTTAAAGATTTATTATATGTGAGTACACTGTAGCTGTCTCCAAACACACCAGAAGAAGGTATCAGATCTCATTACAGATGGTTGTGAGCCACCATGTGGTTTCTGGGATTTGAACTCATGACATCTGGAAGAGCATTTAGTGCTCTTAACTGCTAAGACATCTCTCCAGCCCCCAGCAGAGGAACTTTTAAGGGGCACATTCAACCATAGTGCCCATTAAATCTATTAGGCTATTTATCCTTGGTCTAAGATTTGGAAGGCTGGAAGTCCCTGTTCCATCTTCCTTCCCTCCCCTAGCCAGGGTTTCAGATGTAGCCCTGGCTACCCTGAAACTAACTGTTTAGACCAGGCTGGTCTTGAACTCTCAGAGACCTGTGAGTTCTGCCTCTGCCTCCCTAGTACTAGGACTGAAGGTCTGCACCACTATGCCCGGCCTAGGTTGGAAGTCTTAAGAGCACAGCACTGTCATCTGATGGGCCTTTGTGCCATCCCATAACAGAAGGGAGTCAAGAGAGTGCAAGACCAAACTCATGATTAAACCAAAACCATTCTGCTTCTTCTGCTTCTCCTCTTTCTCTTCTTCCTCAGCCTCCTCCTCCTTCTTCTCTTCCTCTTCTTCTTCCTCTTTCTCTTCTTCCTTCTTCTCCTCCCTCTCCCCTTTCTCCCTTTTCCTCTTCATTTGTTTGCTTTCATTTATCTTTCACCTGCCTGTATGTGTGTGTATGCAGTATGCTTGTGTGGCACTGTCAGAGGCTAGATGAGGGCATCGGATCCCTTGGCACTGGGATTTCAGAAGGTGTTGAGCCACTGTGTGTGTATACTGGGAACCAATAGACTTTCTGCAAGAGTGGCAAGTGCTCTTAACCTTTGGGCCACCTCTCCAGCCTCATGGCCGTTCTTGAGGTAACTGACCCCTTCTGGGATAACGGCATTAGTCCATTCATTAGGCCCCACCTTTCCACACTGTTGTCTTGGGGATTAAGTTCCCAGCAGAGGGACTTTCCAAGGGCACATTCAACCATAGTGCCCATTAAATCTGTTAGGCTTGTTTGTACTTTCTAAGAGATTTTATTTTACTCCCCAGATACTTTACATAGGATAGCTCTTATTAAAGATTTTTATCTTCCTATTTTTCAATAACCCTCCAGCTCTTCACAGATGTATTCTTTGAACTTGATTAATGACTTTTCTTTCTCTAAGATCTTTGTTATCTCCTCTTAGAACTCTCCCCAGATCCTCTTTTTCTCGCATGTCTGTCATGCTAGGGACTTTCCTTAGCTGTGTAGTGGTCCCTGTCATCCCTTTAGCTGGGAAGCCTCTGGTGAGGTGGGGCCAGCAGGCTTCCTTGTTGTGAGGAGTCCAGCTGAGTCGTGCACAGGCTCCCGCTCTCGGCGCCCACACATCTTTCCTGGCTGGTTTTCCAGAGGAGAGTTCTCCCGTAGCCTCTCAGTGCCCTCTGCCCCGGTGTGTGTGTGTGTGTGTGTGTGTGTGTGTGTGTGTGTGTGTGTGTGTGTGTGTGTGTGTGAGAGTGTGTGTGTGTGAGTGTGTGTGTGTGAGTGTGTGTGAGTGTGTGTGTGTGAGTGTGTGTGTGTGAGTGTGTGTGTGTGTGTGAGTATGTGTGTGTGAGTGTGTGTGTGAGTGAGTGTGTGTGTGAGTGTGTGTGTGAGTGTGTGTGTGTGTGAGTGTGTGTGTGTGAGTGTGTGTGTGTGAGTGTGAGTGTGTGTGTGAGTGTGTGAGTGTGTGTGTGAGTGTGTGTGTGTGTGTGTGTGAGTGTGTGTGAGTGTGTGTGTGAGTGTGTGTGTGTGAGTGTGTATGTGTGTGTGAGTGTGTGTGTGTGAGTGTGTGTGTGTGAGTGTGTGAGAGTGTGTGTGTGTGTGTGAGTGTGTGTGAGTGTGTGTGTGTGTGTGTGTGTGTGTGTGTCTCAGTGTCACAGCCTCTGCTTCGTTCCCTCTGCTAACACCGGGGAGGGGTTCTGAGGTGGAAGAGCTGGGGCGGAGTCCAGCTGCTTTGAGATGATCTGTGGAGCCTACCACTGGGCAGTCTCCGGGCCTGCAGTTCCGAAGCCTTAGCGGCCCTTGGTGAAGTAAGGCTCTTCCAGTCCCTCGAGAACCTCGGTTCTCTTTCCCAGGTGGCTCTGTCTGTCTTTATCCTTCTGTTATAGGATGGCACAGACAAAGGCCCACCAGATGACGGTTGTCTTTATGTTTGCACCTTTTCCAAACTCCACTTTTGGGAAGACTTTTTAACTATTTGTGGAAGTTACGTTTTTCTCCTCACCTGTCTTGGTGTCTGACATGGTCAGGAAGGTTCCCTGTGGTAAAGAAACAAGGGTCAAAATCAGGGGAAAGCACCCAGGGATATCTGTCTCCCAGTGAGTTGTGCAAGAGACAGAATTCAGACAGGAGCTGGTAGGTCAGTGGGGGCCAGAAACTGGGAAGTCAGCTGCCCAGCACGAAGCACATGCCCGCCCCAAGAGCCTGTGTTTACTCTACCAATGCCAACTTTGCTTTTCAGACCTGGGCCTGTCCCCACACCTCACGGCGCTCATGGCGGGCGGACAGTCCCTGGGACACAGCAGCAGCACCGGTGACACAGGCTTCAGCTACTCTCAGGATTCAGGTAATGTTCGTACTCTGAAAACCTCTCGCTTGTGTAAGTTGGCTGTGTTACCTGCACTGGGAGGCTGGTCACTTCCCAAGGACTGTGGAGGACTGTGGAGGAGGGGTAAGAGGCAGGAGCTAAGTTTCCCGCTATGGCTTCCAGTCTTTCAGCTTTCCCGTGCCTCTGTTCTCTCCTCTCTTGAATGGGCCCGTTGGCTCCTTCTCTCCCCACCACATGGTGTGATGATAAGGTTGAAAGTACTAGAAAGCCTTTGAGAAGTTAAAATATGAAAAACCTATGGTTTTACACTAATTATGCTCCCATTGCCTGGTCAGGCCCTAGACTCCACCCATTTAGTGTCTCAGCTTCCTTCCTGCCTCTGGCTTCATAACGTTAGGGCCCATTCCTTGTGCTCGTGGGGAGTCATGGTGGCCGGATCCTGTGTTTGCTGAGTGGACCTGGGTAGGGGCAACATGGTCAGAGACAGGAATCTCTCTTCACCTAATTCACAGATTTCTGTTGGTGAGGCACCTGGCCACATCTGGAGCTGGTGCACGTTGATGCTCTAGGCCATGGAGAGAAGCCGCATCAAATCACCAAACAAGCGGCAAGTGGCAGCAAACTCCAGGCCCTTCTGTTTCCACACCCCTGGGAACTTTTGTCCTCTTGTCTGTGAGCCTTTAAGAGCTGAGCCTTCTTTCCAGCCCTCACTGGGAGCTTTGGGAAAGTCATCTCTGGGGTAGGAGAGATAGTTGTTAGTGAAATCAGAACCAAGCCCTGGCTCTGGCCAGCTCAGGGCTCAGTGGACAGATGTCAGTTCTGCTGGCTGATAGTGGGGAAGCTGCCTGGGGAGTGACAGACCCGCCCTTCCCTCCAACCACAGAAGAGGGACACAGGTTGAAGGAGCCTCATTACCCATGGTTCCTGAGACACCACACAATGTGCAGCCCTCTGGGCTAGCGGAGGAAGGGACATCCTCAGGGAAGACAGAGAATTTTCTGACTGGTAGCCTCATCTAGGTGCCAGCCACAAGTCCTACCAAGGGTTCCCAGACATAGTGCCCGAAGGTAACAGGAGACACAAGCCAAGGCAGAGGTGGTCGGTGAGGAGAGGACTGTCTCTTGGGTGTTCCTCAGGCGCTGTCCACTAGTACGTTAGAGATTGTCTGGTCAGCCGATGCTGTGGCAACTCCTCCCGTCTGTGAACCCCTGGGAAGGATCACACACACACACACACACACACACACACACACACACACTGTTTGTAAGGCATCTGCTCAGGACAGTCAGCTGGACTTGCTTGTGTGAAGGGCTGGGAGGTATGAGAGAGAGGGAAGAGGCTTTGGAGTCTGATACACGTGCATCTTCTGCCTGCCTCAGGGACGGATGTGATGCTGCTGGAAGATGGCACTTCTGAGGATAACCCTCCCCAGCACTGCACTTGCCCACCCAAGAGGAGGAGCTCCGTCACATTTGAGGATGAAGTGGAACAGATCAAAGGTTGGTTTATGGCAGTGCCTCGGTGGACACGTGGGCGAGGAGGGGATCCTAACCTCATCCTACCACAGAATGTGTCAAAGCCTCATCACCTCTGCCTCCCTCCCATCACTGCAGCCCCGCTAGGGACGCTGGAGCCTTGAACTCTGAGGCATCTGACTCACAGCAATCAGCATCTAAGGTGGGACAAATGCAGCTGTAGACACACACACACACAGTCACACACACACCCAGAGTCACAGACACATATATGTATATACACACTCATACACACACAGACACACACACACATACACAGTTACACATACACAAACACACACAGACACACTCACAGCAGATACCATGAACACACACACAGCACAGACATACAGACACACATACATACGTAGATATACACACAGACATACAAACAGGCATATACATACAAATGCACAGTTGCATACATATATACACATACAGACACATACATGCACAGTCACACATATATACACACAGTTACATACACACACAGACACACAGTCATACACACACACTCAGACACACATACATACAGACACACATAGTCACATATACACATACACAGGTACACATACACAAACTCACACATAGACACACACAAACAGCAGATACCATGAACACATACACAGCACGGACACACATAACACACATAAGACATACACAGTTATACACACACACAGACACACACATACAGATACACACACAGACACAGAGACAGAGAGACAGAGAGAGAACTCAAGACAAATTTCATCTTTCTCAGGAACTAGCCCAATTGGATAAAATAGTTTCCGTGTCCCCTCCAGTCATCCTGAGCAGTTGCTCTCCTTTATGGATGGTGCGAAGTTATAAATCTGAACCTGCCTCTCAGCCCATCCCCTCTGATGGACAGTGGAACTATGACCCGGTGCCGGGAGGCCAAGCCGCCATCCTGATAACTGGCCTGGAACCTGCATCTGTTAACACAGAGCATTCTTGTTGCTTTGGGACCTGGGGTTAGTTTCCATTGCTGATGACCAATTGAGAATAGCCACTTGTTTGAGCCATGATTCTGCTGGAGCCAGGGGCTTTAAGGTGTAAAGGCTGAGTATGCAAATACTAACTACAGGCCCGTTATTGATCTCCATCTGCCCTTCCCCACTCCCCTGCAGAGTGAGGGGAGGAGTGGCCAGAGAGGATGATAACTAAGCATCTACTCTTCTGGCAAAGCAGATTCAATACTGAGCCAGCCAGCAGCCTTGAGAATTTACATTATGTTCTACAGGACAGTGAGGCCGCTCCTCCCCAGACCTCTCACGCAGCGCCCATCCTGCCCCTTTGTGTCATCCTGGTGGGCCGGAAGCGCCCTCTGCTGGTCGTATGCTGAGAGCATGGTGCGAGAGCAGAGGATGACAGTTAAGCTGTGTAGGGAGCAAGATGGGGCTGCTAAGGTCTCCACTTCCTTCCAGGAGAGTGGGGCACAAACTGCCTGTTCTCCAGAAGACATAAGGGGAGAAGGTCCCCAGATATCCTGAGATCGTAAGGCAGTAAGGTCCGTGACACGCTGCTCAGGCTTGGTCATTAGGAGCCATCGCCATTCCTCTTTTCCATTCAGTGCAGAGTCAGGGTTCCTAACCCTTCACAGGATGGTGCAATTGTTGACACCGCTTCCAAACGTGGGGCTTTCTACAATGAGGGAGGCTCTGAGGGAAATGGAGAGGGGACATGGCATTTGAGTCTGTGCAAGCTTACAGGCTAGGCTGTTCCCAGGAGCTGCAAGAAGAAAATTCTTCTGAAGATGTAAAAGCTAAAACACTTCGGGAAGAATTTACTCATTCATTTGTCACAGTAGCCATGGGAAGTAAGAGATTTCTTCTCCTCATAGACAAGGAAACTAAACTAGAAAATGTCTGGCATTTCTCAGGTAGTAAATTGTGAAGTCCAAAATTTTAGCCTGGGGACTCTGATGTCAAAATCCATACCTGTAATCTCCGCTTGTCTCCTCTCCCTGGAGTAGCAAGCCAGCAGAGGCCATATCCCTTTCTGCTAACCTTCCTTTCTGCCTTCTCCCACAGAGGCTGCCAAGAACTCTATTCTTCATGTGAAAGCTGAAGTACACAAGTCCTTGGACAGTTACGCAGCCAGCTTGGCTAAAGCCATTGAGACTGAAGCCAAAATCAACTTATTTGGGGAGGAGGCTCTGCCAGGGGTCTTGTTCACAGCACGGACCGTCCCGGGGGCTAGCTTCGGGGGCCGTCGAGGCAGCAGGACTCTTGTGAATCAGAAGCTGCAGCTACAGAGCATCAAAGAAGGGAATGTCTTAGCTGCAGAACAGAGATGAAGGCTTCAGAGGGGACTGGGGCCGCAGCAGAGCTACTGGTACTAGTGCCTGTGCCAAGACCCTGGAACATGTCAGCACTCAGAGAGGGCCAGATGCTGGGAAGGAAACCTCTGGTACGCAGCCAGGAGGACTGAAAGTACTGTCTCCAGTCTCTGACTTCAGTTGACTGCTGTAAAGGCACATGTGGCTGCTTCAGGGCCCCTGGGATGGAATGAGGCTCCCAAAACACACGTTAGAAGCAGATGGAGATGTGGCTGGGGTTTCAGGAGGACTAGAGACAGTGGATGTGAAAGGGAAGTCACCATGTGGATCTTGTCTTCACAGTGTCCAGCTCGTCTAGCTGCCCCTGGTCCCAGTGAGGCCTCTAAAGGCAATTCTTACTCAGTGCACCTCATGGGGACAGCACAGCTCACCTTAGCACTCTCAGACCATCTGGGGGTTCTGTGTGGTTGATCCAGGCAGTGTGGGAACACAAGTACTAGACTAAATGAACAAACAGTCCAGAGAGTACCCAGGAGTAGAGCACCCTACAGAGACACCCCATATCTACTGTCCTAGTTAGGACTTGGCCTTTGGTAGCACCTGCTGCTGGTCAATAGAAACAGCCCACAGGCCACCCAAGATGTGGCCACCCCACCCACTTCCTTGTTGACAGATTTGTTCTTATTCTTATTATTTGAAAAGAAGGGAGAAACCACTATAAAAGACAAGGGCGAATACCAGGCATTGCATTTCCAGAATAATAAAACCAGGAGGTTAGCGCATATCACTAAGACTAGGACTATGAGGTCATGCAAAGCTGGGGGGAATTTGCAGGGAAATCTCTCACACAGGAGATATGGGAGATACTTGAGTGACTGGCAGACATAGGTGGCCTCACTTTCCAGAGGCAGGCAATTGTGACTTCTATTGCAAGTTTGGGGCTGGTACAAGGTAGAAAGGGCACTGGACCTGAGTTCATAGCCTGGGTTCTTGACCCAGTTTGGCCTTTGTCTGCATATCATCTGGGACATCCTGTCCTGTCATTAGGCCATTTGGAGAAAAGAAAGGTGTGATGAGTTGGAACAAGTAGCCTCCAAGATAATTCCAGCTCTGATCTTTGATGTCTTCTGGATCTGTAATTTAGGAGATGGGGACAAACTGAACACGACTGGTGGGTGACCCAGCATCTGTATACTTCTGAGGGTGTGCCCAGTGAGCACAGAAGAGTCACCTGCATGCTGTGGCCCTTGAGTCTTTGTGCTGTTTGGCTGATTAGGGCAGTCCTAAATGCTGACTACTGAGATGTGGGTATGAAGAGGATGCCACAGCTGCGGCAGATGGGGGCGAGTGGGTGGGGTTTGTGGGCTTGGACTCCTCTTGCTCTTTGAGCTAGACTTTGAGTGCTTGCTGTGCAGGTCTGGAAGACGATCTTTTCTGCTGCTTTAGATAAGTGATGTGCAGGGCTGTCCACTCGCAGAGCAGAGGAAGAGTCTAAGATCTTGCCGTATCCACAAGGCGGCCATTCGAGTGGTTTACTCTTTGAGTGTTTCCTGTGGGCTGCCGACTCCTGGTGTGGCCGTGCCTTGCCCTGTGGTTCCTGAGGTTTGGCTTGCGCCTTTGGGTGGTTGATTTTGTCCCCCACTCCAGGTCAGCTGTTCAGAGGATTGGTAGGACTTTGGATGGAGTGGCAGGGAGGATGAGTCCTGCTCTCCTGGCAGCGCCTGTCTTCTCTCTGTATTCTGTTCTCCTTTTCTAGTACTGGTGTCTGGAGGGACCCTATTCCCAATTATCCAGTATGCACCAAAGTGGAGCATGCCTCCTAGGCGTGGGCTGTCAGTACAATGGATTGGCTTAAGACTCAAAGGGTAGAGAGCTCTTCCCTGATTGCCCTTAGCTATGCTTTATTGAAAGGATGCTGAGGCTTCTGAACCCTACTGGCTGACCCCAGAGTCACCGATCTTCAAGAAGAGATCAGACCTAGAACACTGAATCTCACTCCCACCTGTTAAAAGGATTTGAAGCCTACTCATCTACCTAATACTGCGGATCTGTCGGCGCCTCCCCAAGCACTGGGGGAGTCACACCAGTGTTTACCAGAGGGAGGGAGGAGAGGGCAGGTGTCCAGATGCTGAGGCTGTTGGGGATGCAGAGCATCAGCCGTGATGACAGCTGTGGCTTCTCAGGGCCTGAGTATTCTGGCTAGGGGGCTATGGCTGAGTTGGTGAAGCAGGTGACCATCTGGACTGTCTCTCGGGGGACTTTTAGGAGCCAGAACCATGGTCTTGCATATTCAGGGCTTCTGATTTGCCCAACTGAGCTAGAGAGAAGTGGGCTGGGGGAGAGAGGAAGAGGCAGTCCTGTATAGTCTCTTTTGTCCTCTTTGGAGGACACTGCCTTTTGTGCCCATCATCTCAATTAAGCCCTGCCATGTAATGGCAAAACCTGCTGCAAATTACTGTGTAGTGGCAGGCCCGAGGCCTTCCCAGGGGAACCATAGGTAGTGGTAGGTGAGATATTTGGCCACTTGCTTTGCTTAAATACCTCTGTCCTTCTGGTTCTGACAGGATCACTTGGAGGTGCGTGGCCCATCTCTGTTGCTTCTTTACCGAGAGTTTACCCTTGTTTGGGTTCCTGTGCTGTGTTCCAGATGCCAGCTGTGTGACCTGCTGCATCTGACAAGGCACCGGGTTCAGCGCTAGTGAACACAGCTCAGCACCTTGCCTTTCCCTGGTCAGACAACCCAAATTGGAGTTCAAGACCTTAGACCTTAGATGGCAGCAGTATTGTTGTGGAGAGGAAAAACAAACAACAACAGCAACAACAAAACAAAAACAAAAACATGGTGGCGAATTCCTTTGAGCCCTGCCATGACTACAAGTCCCTAGCCTTGTAGCTGATCCTTACCTTATGTATGTGACCCCTGTTGGAGTTCATAGCAACTATCTGTACTGGGCAGTGTGATCTTAAACCACTGCTCCTGGGACAGGCAGGGGAAGGACTGAAAAGACCATGGCCCATTGGTGCTAATGTTCACAGATTCTCATTTGTGTAACTGATTCCATCCTCCAACCAAGAATTAAACCATCACCACCAGGACAAACTCAGTATTAGCAACAGAGCACTGTAGTTTGGGACTAGACAAGAGGAGGTAATGTTGATACAGTGAGAGAGCTTGCTGGTCTGTTGAGATAGAATAGTTATGAGTGCTTTTTCAAATGGACAATGTGCTCTTTAGACTTGCAGATTAGAGAGACATTTCTCAATGGATCATAAGAGGAACTCAGGAAGCCTGTCCTGCTTCATTTCATGTCTCCTGCCTGTCTGGAAGGAATAATGAGGGTGATGTGGCTAAACAAGAGGGGGCCAACAACAGGCATGTATTAGGTCCCACTATGTGGCCTATTAGGTGCTAGGC
This sequence comes from Tokudaia tokunoshimensis, assembly GCA_036184795.1. NCBI lineage: Eukaryota > Metazoa > Chordata > Mammalia > Rodentia > Muridae > Tokudaia > Tokudaia tokunoshimensis. The sequence continues at coordinate 29,332,215 of BTHU01000013.1, read as the reverse complement.
ACTAACTGAAGACTTCAAACGCACTATCTCCCTTTGCTTCAGACAGATGGAATCCAGTAGGGATGGTGCTGGTGTGTGATGGCTGTGAGTTAAGATTTCAGGTCACCAATTACTAGCTAAGTGTTCAAGGCAAATTACTCAGTATTTTCACATCTGTAAAATGAAGTTTTGCAATCTATTTATATATAGGGACACAGAATCCAAGGATACTGCCTGCATAGGATGCTTGGTAGACTATAGAAATGCTTGTGGTGCATCCAGCACAGGATATAGGTGCAGGGAGACCTGAGCCACTGGTCTTGCTTCTCAGTGTAACTGATGGGGCAGACTCTTTCCTGTTTTACAGGGATCTCTAATACTGGTACCCTTCAAAAGACAGGTTATCCAATTCAGGATAATTATGTAGAGGGTTGTTGCCTGGGGACTTATTTGCTATTCAGTACAAAAGGATTTAATGGAAATGAAGGAATGCTGACAAGAGGCGGGCCACAGAGAGAAGTGTGGAGAAGCTGAGTAGGATCTTTTTTTTTTTTTTTTTGGTTTTTCGAGACAGGGTTTCTCTGTGTAGCCCTAGCTGTCCTGGAACTCACTTTGTAGACCAGGCTGGCCTCGAACTTAGAAATCCTCCTGCCTCTGCCTCCCAAGTGCTGGGATTAAAGGCATGCGCCACCACCGCCCGGCAGTCTGAGTAGGATCTAGAATGCAAGAAGTTAGTAGGAACAGAAATGGGCTTTTCTAGGAGGAAGGTCTTCATTCCACATGAATGGCCTGATTGCACAAAAATGAAATATTTCTACATTACCCTGAATTAAAGATGATCTGTGGAGTCCCAAATGACATCAATTCAACATTGACCTTCCTTATACCCAGAAAGAACATCCCACCCCACCCCAATGCTGTTAGGTGCCGAGGACAGCTCTGCCCAGCAGTGTGACAAGTGTCTGGCTCCAGTTCCCAGAGCTCTTGTCTTCCAAGCCCCGATGGAAGATGCAGAGGCGGTTTAGGTGTCCATGCCACTCCCTAGAGTGCACAGAACCAGAGGAAACCTGGGGATGAAGGAAGTCAGTTATGACATGAACCACGGGAGCGTGGATATGACCAGCCATAAATGGCTACAAGGAGGGACAGGCAGGTACTGTTCTGTGGGTTGGGGAGAGAGACAATGAGAATCCAGGAATTCCATAGAGAAGCTGTGTCTCAAAATGAGGTCAGGGCCAAATCACTAGGTCTTGGTCATGAGGCTGAGAGAAGATCAAGCCTGGAGCCCAAGGAGAGTGAGGCACAGGTAGGCTAAAGGTCATCCTTAGCAGAGTGGGTCAGCAGGGCTTTATTAGGTAAGAAGAAACAAGGAGCTCCACACACCCCTCCACCCCCGCCCAAAAGTCCCAATGTCAGGTGATCATCTATTGGAAAGAATTCAAAGCATAAATGCTGATCTGCACAAGATTACCACAAGCACAATTCTGGTCAATGTAAATTGCATTTATTTAAAAATGAATTTTTAAAAGCAGTATTAATGGCTTAGGAGTCAGCAGCCACTTCTAGTTTTCCTTTTGACACTATTTGAAACACCAGAAATCACAGATGAGCCAGTTCTTCCCAAAGACCATGCCAAGTGTGGTAGAAAGCCTGTATGCCTAGAAATGGATCTGTTGGTGGTATAGACATGCTTAAAAATGTCCTGTGTCCTGTTCTGATGATGTATACCTGAAGGAAGACGTGGTTAAAAACCAAACTTCAAAAATAAAACCCACCCTAATCCTGAAATATATTTAACTTGAAATTTTAGATGGTGTTTTTGAGGATAAAATTGTCTGGGTTATTATATGTAAATCAATATTTATAAATAAGTAAAAGTGTGTTTAGACTATTTTTGTTTATCTGATTAAATGTTTTTGGAATGTGTGTATCTGTGTACATTGTCAGTTTGTACTTGGACTTGTGGTTTATGGACATTTCTAGGTACCTGTCCCTTCCCCCGACTTCCTACAGCCCTATTCCTATCTTACCTCCCCATGGCCTAAAAAGAAGACTGAGTAGCAAGGGGAAACTTATTGCAGAATTGGGAGTGAGAATCCCCATATTAAAGTCACTTGGGTAGATCCACTGATATATTTAGATTTCCCAAGTCAGTTAAACTCAAGAAATACTGGGTTACATGACGTTGCATACTATATTCAAGATACTCTAAGCCTCATTTTTCCTTTTTATTGTAGCCCAGGCTGTCTTCAAACTCAGAAATCATCCAGCCTCTGCCTCCCAAGTGCTGGGATTAAAGATGAACGACATCCTGTCCAGCTTTAAGCGTGGTTTTTTAAGAGGTTTAATGAACTAGTACTTTTTTTTTATTAGATATATTCTTTATTTACATTTCAAATGTTGTCCCCTTTCCTGGTCCCCCCCCAAAAAAAATCCCATAAGCCATCTCCCCTCCCCCTGTTCCCCAATCAACCCCCTCCTGCTTCCCAGTCCTGGTATTCCCCTACACTGCAGCACTGGGCCTACCCAGGACCAGGGGCCGAACGAGTACTTTTTCATCTACCTATCTACCTCCCTACCTATCCATCCAGTCTTCTTTTCATTTCAAAGCAGAGATACTGAGTAGCAGATTGTAGCATAAACACAACTACCCCTGTACAAGGCTCACCCTTTATCTTATCTTTTCCCTTCCCATGCTTATACCGATGTCATCTTTTTTTCTGAGTGTGTAGGTGATCCCTGGGACCAGTCTCCTCTCTGCCACCTTCTCTCCACTGAATCCTGACGTGGCCAGAACTAAATTCTGTCTTTGCTATATGTCCTTAACTATTTGTCTAGCTGGCCTGCTCCAGGAAAATGAACAGGACATGCACAGTTCCCATCTCTCCACCAGTATACAGGGACAGTGTCGACACCTGCCCTTTGCCTACCAGCCCTCTAGCAAATCCGCGCTGCTGGCCTACATGTGGGTCACCTACTTTCCATGACAAAGCTGTCTGCCATCAGCAGCAGGTGCTCTTGAGTTTGCAGCCATCTTGTGGGTATGAAGTCCATGTTCCCCACAGAAATGCCTCTGTTGCTGCATCTTCATGACTGTTCATGGCGCAGCTGGAGACAGCTTGTCTTCCTCTCAGTATCTGATTCAGTCAGTTCTTCTGGCAGGATATTTAGGTCATGGAAAGTAACAGGAACAATTAAGCTACGTGCTAATGAAACCAAAAGTGAACTGCTTTTAACAAAAAGGAGCCGGCATAGCAAATACACTAAAAGCACCCACAGAGGGTCCCTGTGCTTGAGATGACTGTGGCAGGCTATCAGATCTGCTCCAGCTCTGGCCTTTCATCCACCGGGCAGCTGTGTAGGGCCTGGAAGCCACTTCCAGATGTGTCCAGAGCTAGAGCCCAAAGCTGGTACTGAAGGTGATGGATGAGATACAATATGGATCTATAGTTCTGCCTTTGAGAACTGCAACATTTTCTCTATGGTGTCGGTGTTTTAATTTTGGTAGTACAGGATGGCTGTTTCAAGATGTGTTCAATCATCAGCCCAAGCATTTAATTCATTTTCTTCTCCAACTGCTGGCTGGCAAGGAGGCATAGTGAAGATAGTTATTGGCTCAACTAAAGGTCACAGAAAAGCTGCTGAGCTGAGTGCCTGTCTTTTGTAAGTGAGACAGATGCCAGGAGCTCACTGACTAGAAAACCAAAGAGACTCATGTCTTATCCTGCCTATAAACCTGGAACAGCAAATGTTGTGTATGCAAGCGTGCATGCATGTGTGTGAGACTCCTGCTTTTGAAGTAGTCCTTTTGTTGAACTAAACAACAGGTAGACTTCTCTGTCTGCCAAGGTATTTTTATCTGTAAGGTATCAGGAGGCAGCAACTGCCTCTCTCCCATCGGCAGCTCTGGCTTCTGGAAGAGGCTCGCAGCTATGGATACTTGTACGGATGACGATGAGAAAGTATATACTCAATAACCTGGTGTTGAGAAAAGACTTTATTTTTGTAAGTAGGTTGGAGAAATGTATGGATATAATTATATTGAAGGAAATACAGACAACATAGGAAGTGGAAGAGGTTATGTCTACAGAGCAGTTCAGGAAAACACTGTAAGGTACAAACAGGCCTGGGTATGGAGGACTGTCTGAAGTGGAGGTGGATGCTAGAGTCAGCTAACTGATCCAAGTAAATCAGGAATATGGACAGAGAGGTAGACCAGAAGGTAGCACCTTGAGTTTGTGCTAATGCAAACCATCCATAAGGCTCAGTGACTGATATGGATGAGGAATCAACACATCATGAGAAGTAGCTCAAGGTGAAGAAAAGGGAAGAGAAATGGAAAGAACCTTTTACATTATCTGGTCACACAGAGGTCAAGATGGAAAAGGCTATTAAATTCAGAAAACAGCAAGTCCTCTTTTGGTAGAGAAATGACTGGAAAATGTGGGTAAAGTAGCAAAGAATCAAATAAAAAGTCAAATTTAGTATATCTTAAAGCAACCAACACCTTTAATTAGAAAGCAACAAACATGCAAATGGCAAGTGTAGAAATTTATTTGAACCAACATTTTCACTACAATGAAAATGACTTTTCAACATTGATCCAAGCTCCCACATCGGAGGGTTAGGGAAGTATTGCACTTTGCATTTTTTTTTTTAGGACTCCATACACGGCAAAAAGTTTCAAAAACATTTTGCTTGTTTGTTTTCCACACTCTCCCAACTCATGCACACACTCATTCCAGACCAATGTTTGGTTATCCCAAAAATGGGGAAGAACTCCAGAAAACCATAGCCTTAAATTGCACTAAAGTTCTGTAAAGGAAAAAAAATATAATAAATGTCGTATACAAATTTCAGAACATCTAAGTGCTTGCCAAGGAGTTGTTTATTCTTCATCCTCATTTTCATTCTCCTGACCTGAACCTTCCGATCTGTCACCCTCCAGACGGTCTGTAAAACAGGCATGAGAATCACATACACTCAAAATCCTTTTATTATCTATCATAAAAAAATCCCTAGAACTTCATTTAAAACCATGAAAAATGTTTCTCATTCAAAACCTAAATATGTAAAAGTCTACTCACTAGTATATACAGATGTTTTGTATTTGTTTTTTTTTTTTTTTCAGAAACAAGGTCTTATTATGCTGGCCTGAGACTGGTCTGTAGACTAGGCTGGCCTCTAACTCACAGAGATCTACCTGCTTTGCATTTCTAGGGCTAGGATTAAAGTCATATACCACCAAATCTGGCTACATAAAGTTTTGCTTTGTTTTTAAGATTTACTTTTCAATACTTTAAATTATATGTATGTATACGCATGTCCATGTAGTATGTGTATATGAGTGCAGGTGCCTGTTGAGGCCAGAGGCACTGGAAGCCCCTGGAGTTAGTGATACAGGCAGTTGTGAGCTGCTTCATATCAGTCTTCTGAAAGAGCAATATGTACTCTTAACTGAGCCATGCCTCCTGCCCTAATATAAGCTTTTAATTTTGCCTCAAGCAGTAATGATGGATGAAAACATAATACCATATATACAATACCATATAATTTTAAACAAACAAGACCTTGATATATTCTCTTGGAGTGGTTTTCAAACAAGGTTTCTTGGAGGCTAAGTTTTAACAAAGACTAGCAGGTGTTACTAAGGGAACCTGGAAGGGGATGCAAGAGAGAAAAACCTGGAGACCATGCAGATATGTTAAACCTCTGACATTGTGATTTGATACAAAGTTCACACTCCAAAACAGAGCAATCAAGTTGCAAAACCAAAACAAACAAAAACTTTGCAAAAAAAAAAAAACACCCTCTTATACTGGAAACAGTATTTTCTATGAGCTTATGATTTTCCATTGGGCTACATTCACAGCTATTCTGGGATACATGGTCTGTGGGCAACCAGTTGGACACAAGACAATTGTTTATAAGATTTCTTAAAATTCAATATCTACTTCATTTTGGGAATTGGCTAACCCCGAGCTAACAATGATGACTAAGTAAATGCAGTTTCTTCCCTCCAGGTAAGCACTATTTGGTTCAATATCCAAGTGTACACATATGTCATAAACTTGGTGGCCACTGTACCATGCTCTCCTAGGTTTATGCCATTTGCACTTGCTGATCCTTTGCTTGGGGCATTTTTGCACAACTCATTAGATCATGGTTCTGCCCAGTACAACTATTATACTTTTTGTGAAACTTTCCCAACTTCTTCATGAGCTTCAAAAGCTCCATATTTTCTGGAAATTCCTCTATGAACATTACAACGATGACCCCAGTTATACTACTTGCGAATCTGTCTTTTCTGATTAGACTATTAGCTTTTGGATGGCAAAAGTTATATACTTATCTTTCTTTTTTTTTTTTTTTTTTTTTTCCGAGACAGGGTTTCTCTGTGTAGCCCTGGCTGTCCTGGAACTCACTCTGTAGACCAGGCTGGCCTCGAACTCAGAAATCCTCCTGCCTCTGCCTCCCAAGTGCTGGGATTAAAGGCGTGCGCCACCACCGCCCGCAGGGCTTATACTTATCTTTCTATCCTCAGGGTTTATGCAGGATGTTCAATGATGGTGTTTAATGTCCTTGGTTGGTCTCCAACGAGCTGGTGATTCAACACAGAGCCTCAGGCAGAGTAAGTAAGCAAGCACTGTGCCACAGAGCTCTGCCCTGGAGTAAGGGTTACTGAAGGAAGGAATGTGAGGTATGAAGATGAGCTGTATCAGTCACACCAAGGTGTATGAAGACAATGGCATAAAGTCACTGCCACAGTAAGGATAGCATTTAAGACATGGTGCATTCCCCAAGTACTGTGGAAAATATTAAGGTTAGGCTTAAAGAAAATGTCCACAATAGAAGGGCACCAAACACCAGATGGGAGGGGACAGTTTCATTATAGAAACTCTGAGGAGAGAAAGAGTTTGGTTTATTATCCAGGGCTTGCATGACAGAGTAATGGCCTGGCTTCAGGGCTATATGTGAAACCCTAAGTCAAAGGGAATGTAGTTTCAAGTCAGGTTTAACGTTCATCAGGTAATGGCCTGGGCAAATTATTAAAGCCTACTTTAAAGAGTTAATATTTGAGAGACTGGAGAGATGGCTCAGAGGTTAGGAGCACTTGCTGCTGTTGTAGAGGACCCAGGTTCAGTTCCCACTACCACAGAGTGGCTCACAACCGACTGTAACTCCAGTTCTAGGAGATCCAACACTCTCTTTTGAACTCCCCGTGTTAGGCATGCATGTGAAAACACTCATACCATAAAAGAAAATAAATAAATAAATCTAAAGTAAAGTCTTTAATTTTTTTTTAAAGGGCTAGAATTGCTGTGTCGGTGGTGCATGGCTTTACTACTAGAACTCAGGAGGCAGAGGTAGGTGGATCTCTGTGAATTGAGGCCAGTCTGATCTACAGAGCAAACTGCAGGACAACTAGAACTACAGAGAAACCCTCTAAATAAATAAGTAAAAAGTCAATATTTGATACAATATAAGTACTCTATAAATGATGCATAATACCCAACATATGAATGCATGTATGAAGTCAGTGAGAAATGATAAACATGTTCACAATGCATACTGTTCTATTGTTATGAATACAGATGAGGAAATTTACTCTTGAATATTAGTTGTAATGATACATAATTTTTGGATCTGAGTCATTGAACCAGAGTTTATCATCTAAAAAATGTATTAAGAGGTTGGAGAGATGGCTCAGTAATTAAGAGCACTATATAACCTGGTTTCAGTTCCCAGCACCCACACAGCAGCTAACCATAGTCTGTAACTTCAGTTCCAGAGGATCCAATACCTTCTGGCTTCTGTGGGCACTGCATACATATGGTACACAGATATACATAAAGGAAAACCCATACACATAAAATAAAGATAAGTAAATCTTAAAAAAAATTATTGAAAAATATACTAATATAACTTTCTTTCTTACCATATAACATTTGTTTTTCATTAGGGCATTATTGATTTTTTTCCATAAATCTATGTTAAAGGATATTTAGCATAACTTTATTTCTTTTTTTGTTAGTGGAGGCAGGCTCTCATGCATCTCAGGCTAGCCTTGAACTTACTCTGTAGCCTATGGTGACTTTGGACAGCTGTTCCTCCCTCCTCCCTCGCGTTTAGGGAGGGCCCCTACACCCAGCAGCGCACTGCATCCCAAGCACTATGGTATAGTTCTGTTAAGGGACAATTACCTAAGACAGCATTCTCTCTCTCTCTCTCTCTCTTTTTCTCTCTCTCTCTTTTTCTCTCTCTCTCTCTCTCTCTTTTGGAATTATAGAGTCACATTTTAATTCCTGAATTTTGCAGTTTAGCAGTAATATCAACACCACATGTATACAAATGGTGTAAAACAAGTACAGTGGTTTTTTGTTTGTTTGTTTTCTTTTGTTTTTTGAGACAGGGTTTTTCTGTGCAGCCCTGGCTGTCCTGGAACTTACTCTGTAGACTAGGCTGGCCTTGAACTCAGAAATCTGCCTGCCTCTGCCTCCCAAGTGCTGGGATTAAAGGCGTGCACCACCACTGCCCAGCTAGGTATTTTTAATACAAAATAAACATCTGTTTTACGGAAAGACTATACTTTGTATCTACACAAATAGCCCATCTTTTCCAAACAATAGTCAAAATTAAAATTAACTCCAAAATCTCCAACACAGGAAAGTGCTTTTAAGCTATTCCAGGGAAAATGGACCCATAACATATTATAGAGTTGATCTGAAGACTGGAGCTGAAATTACTGTTTTTAGATTTTTTTTCTTAATCCATTAAATTGTAGTTTGGGTCATTTTTTCTCATCCCAGCAATGATCTTAGATCATAGATGAGCAAGCTAACATTAAAATATTTACAATTAACTTGTTGACTGTGACTGTGCTTTCATTTTACCATTTTCCAACAAACATGGTTTATTAGGAAATAATTCTCAGTGCTAGGTCAAGTGTTCACAGAAAGAAATCCTAGTTCCAAAGTTGTTGATTTCAATTTTGGACATTAATAAAATCACATAGATCTCTATACGGAAGGGCTTACTGTTTTCCAAAAAAATAATGATTTTAATGATAGAGTAGAAGTTCTTACCAGCTCGGATATGATTCAGTGATGCCAACATCCTCAACATGAAAGAGGCTGGGACGGTAATGGTGTTTCTAGTCTCTTCCAGCATGAGTTCATTTCGAGTTATAACCTACAGCAAATAACAAGTATGTCAAAGGTGATACAGTGAGAGCACCTTTGCTTTAAAGATTATGAAAACAGTTTCAAAATTCAGCAAGTCAGAAGTATTTTTCATTGTTTTTTGTATGATGTCTATATTTCTACCTTAAGGTTATTCAATGTCAAATAATTACTTGCAATTAAAAGAAGATCAGAGGCCAGTGTTTCTTTAAAAAAATATATATATTTGCTGTACTTTAAAATGATGGGTTTCATAATTACCTTATTAGTTCAAGCATATCTTGTACTTGAACCATATTTAGTCCCTTTTATCCTTTCTTGTCCTTCAAGCAAAGTAACAATCTACAAAACTCAACATAGAAAACCAGCAGTTTTTCTATAACAAACATTCAGAAAAAGAAATGAGAACAATCTCATTCGCAATAGTATTGAATACATAAATATGTCCGAGAGCAGTGAATAAATCTACTCAAAGAAGTATAAGATTGGGCTGGAGAGATGGTTCAGCAGTTAAGAGCACTGACTGTTCTTCCAGAGGTCCTGAGTTCAACTCCCAGCAACCACTTGGTGGCTCACAACCATCTGTAATGGGATCTGATGCCCTCTTCTGGTGTGTCTGAAGACAGAGCTAAGGTGGTACTTTTATCCATAAAATAAGCAAATCTTAAAAAAAAAGAAGTGAAAGATTTCTGTAATGTCAAAAACCATACTAGAGAGAGAGCCTTTTAAGCAAACAGTGCTAGGAAAACTTGAAATGTCCATGTACAACGAGATTACATCCACCTCTCTAATTCTGCCCAAAATTCAATTCAAAATGGATCATTAAGGTAAGACTTGACACTATTGGTGTTAGGGGAAACACTACAAGATACAAGCACAGAGAGGAACTTTATGAAAAGAATTCTAAGAGTTCAAGAAATAATTCCAACAGTGAACCAACAGGATTATCAACTTACAAGGCTTCTGTGCCATTAACATAGTAAAGAAATAGTCTAGAGTGGGAGAAAAAGCTGGGTATACGGTGCATCTAACGGAGAGCAGAAAAAATTAAATATCAAAAAACCAAATTGTCCAACCAATAAATGGAGAAAATAACTGGACAAAAAGTTCTCAAAATACAAGAGGCCAATAAACAGCAAGAAAATGTTCAACCCAGTCTGTCAGCCATCAGGGAGATCACTGCAGAGGGAGCTGGGAGGGGTCACTGCAGTGGGAGCTGGGTGGGGTCACTGCAGTGGGAGCTGGGTGGGGTCACTGCAGTGGGAGCTGGGTGGGGTCACTGCAGTGGGAGCTGGGTGAGGTCACTGCAGAGGGAGCTGGGTGGGGTCACTGCAGTGGGAACTGGGTGGGGCCACTGCAGAGGGAGCTGGGTGGGGTCACTGCAGTGGGAGCTGGGTGAGGTCACTGCAGAGGGAGCTGGGTGGGGTCACTGCAGTGGAGCTGGGTGGGGTCACTGCAGTGGGAGCTGGGTGGGGTCACTGCAGTGGGAGCTGGGTGGGGTCACTGCAGAGGGGGCTGGGTGGGGTCACTGCAGTGGGAGCTGGGTGAGGTCACTGCAGTGGAGTTGGGTGAGGTCACTGCAGTGGAGCTGGGTGGGGTCACTGCAGTGGGAGCTGGGTGGGGTCACTGCAGTGGAGCTGGGTGGGGTCACTGCAGTGGAGCTGGGTGGGGTCACTGCAGTGGGAGCTGGGTGAGGTCACTGCAGTGGAGCAGGGTGGGGTCACTGCAGTGGAGCTGGGTGGGGTCACTGCAGTGGAGCTGGGTGGGGTCACTGCAGTGGAGCTGGGTGGGGTCACTGCAATGGGAGCTGGGTGGGGTCACTGCAGAGGGAGCTGGGTGGGGTCACTGCAGAGGGAGCTGGGTGGGGTCACTGTAGAGGGAGCTGGGTGGGGTCACTGCAATGGGGGCTGGGTGGGGTCACTGCAGAGGGAGCTGGGTGGGGTCACTGCAGTGGGAGCTGGGTGGGGTCACTGCAGTGGGAGCTGGGTGGGGTCACTGCAGAGGGGGCTGGGTGGGGTCACTGCAGTGGGAGCTGGGTGGGGACACTGCAGCGGGAGCTGGGTGGGGTCACTGCAGTGGGAGCTGGGTGGGGTCACTGCAGTGGGGGCTGGGTGGGGTCACTGCAGAGGGAGCTGGGTGGGGTCACTGCAGAGGGAGCTGGGTGGGGTCACTGCAATGGGGGCTGGGTGGGGTCACTGCAGAGGGAGCTGGGTGGGGTCACTGCAGAGGGAGCTGGGTGGGGTCACTGCAGTGGGAGCTGGGTGGGGTCACTGCAGTGGGAGCTGGGTGGGGTCACTGCAGCGTGAGCTGGGTGAGGTCACTGCAGTGGGAGCTGGTGATGTGGTGCAGCTTTCATCCTAGCACTTGCACAGGCACAGGCAAGTTCGAAGCCAGCCTGGTCCACACTGCCAGTCCTGGTCAGCTGGAGCTGCAACGTGAGATCCTGACTCAAAACAACAATAACAACAACAACGACAACATCTACACTGAGATATCATCTCACCACAATCAAAATGTCTATCATCAGGAAAACAAGTGACAAGAAATACTAGAAAGGAAGAGTGAAAAAAGATTTTGCTGGTGAGAAAATAAATACAGTAGGAAGCTTCCTCCAAAAGACTACAAACAGGACTACTACGTAACTTAGTTGTAGCACTCCCATGTTTATACCCAAAGGAATCTGAACCAGCATAAATAGAGATATTCAATGAATACATGTTTATTGCTGCAGCACTCATAAAAGCCAAACTACAGAACCAGTCTAGATATCCACAGACAAAGAAAATGTGGTGTTGGGCAATGGTGGCGCACGCCTTTAATCACAGCACTTGGGAGGCAGAGGCAGGTGGATTTCTGAGTTTGAGACCAGCCTGGTCTACAGAGTGAGTTCCAGGACAGCCAGGGCTACAAAGAGAAACCCTGTGTTGAAAAACCAAAAAAAAAAAAAAAAAAAAAAATGTATATGCACAGTTAAGTTTAAGTGAGCATAAAGAAGGGTTAGATAATGCAGGGAAATGGGTAGAAATGAGATTATCATGTTAAGTAGAATAAGCCAGACCCAGAAAGACAAAAGACAGAAGAGTGAGTAGGAGGGGGGAGGTCTAATGGTAAAAGGGGGGAGAGGAGAAGGTCAGAGATGGTAACAGGAGTAGTACAGAGACCACATACTTTGTCTTCTCTTACATGCAGAATTATATATATGTATGTATGTATATATATATATACACTCACACACACAGATATATACATATATGATATAAAAGCACAAGGATAGCTATGTTTTTTCTCATATGCAGAATTTTATATACATACAGACACACACACACACACACGAGCAGGAAGCAGAAGGGAGACTGTCTTAGGGAAAGACAAGGACTAGTGATATAGGAGGGAGTAGGAATGATTAAGGTTCAATGATCAAGGTTCGCAATGATAATGCAAAATCACTCCCACCCTCACCCCCTTTCACTGAGACCCAGTATTTTGTACGCTAGCTAAAAATGTTAGTGAAAAGGAATAAAACCAAGGATGTAAGTAAGTCTTAAAACAACAAGGAAAAGTATCTGTTCATTTGCTCCTCTACCTACTCACACTAAAGGGGCAGTCCTAAGTCCCTCTGTGAAGAACTCAAAATAGAAAAATAACAGTCTACAATTATGGAGGGGGCATACAGTAAAATTATTTTCTTTCTCCTCCCCCACCTCCCCCTCTTCCTCTTCCCCCCCCCCTCTCTCTCTCTCCCCCCCCCTCCTGTTTTACTTATTGTGATAGGGTCTTGATGTGTGGCTCAGTCTGCCCAGTTTCTTGCTTCAGCTTCCTGAATGGTAGAGGTGGATTACAGGCTGCAGAATCAATGTATTTTCAGCTAAAACACTTTTATGAAGACAGAACTTTAAATGATTTTTGTTATATATAATAAGCATGACAGTCAAACTTATTTTTCTTTAAGATATATTCCTAATGTGTTATTAAAGTCAACATTATAATTAGTAAGATACTAATCTGATTTTTACCTCTAGTATTATTTATCTCACTTTTATTTTTCAAAAGATTTGATCTTCCCATCCCCCTCTTTTTCTGAGACATGGTCTCCTTATGTAGCCCTGGCTGGCCTAGAACCTGCTATGTAGACCATCAGGCTGGCCTTGAACTCACAGACACCCACCTGCCTATGTCTCACGAGTGCTGAGATTAAAGATTTGACTTCCTTAGCCAAATGCCTTAGTTTTATGTTAGCAATTAATAATAAACTTTTTCCCTTAAAATAGCATTTTAGATAAAAATTAAAATAGTAAGCATAGTAAAAGTCTTACTTCATCAGCAAGTTTTCGATTAAAAATTCTTGACTCTTCTAGTGGCGACCAGATCTTTATGTCATAATCTATGCCAGATGAGGCTAGAACTAAAAAGAAAATTTACATCTTTATTATAAATTCAAGATGTAAATATTAAGCATAGGTGCAAATTTAACAAAACTTAGGTTGAAAACTCCTATAAATACTTTTGATGTTTTGTTTTGTTTTGCTTTTTGAAACAAGATCTCTCTTCATAGTCTTAGCTGTCCTGGAACTCACAATGAAGACTGGGTTGGCCTGGAAATCACAGAGATCCACCTGTCTCTGCCTCCTGAGTGCTGAGATGAAAGGTGTATGAGACTGTACCTGGCCAAAGATTTGCTTTAAAATTGTCTGGTGGTTGTGGGTGCTGGGAACCAGCCTGAGTGTATTACAAGAGTAGTAAATGTTTAGCCAGAGCCTTTAATCCCAGTACTCAGGAGGCAGAGGCAGGCAGATCTCTTTGAGTTTGAGGCCAGTATGGTCTAAAAAAGCTAGTTCAGAGTCCAGGACATCCAGTCTTCTGTTATACAGAGAAACACTGTCTTAAAAAAAAAAAAGATTAGCAATTGTTTTTTAACTGCTGAGCTATCTCTACAGTCTTTTTATTGTATAATTAATTGTTATAGTTTTAAACGTTTCTTAAAAGTAACTAACTGTAGAACAAAAATTTAATACCACTTTGAAGTCACTCAAATTTTTGTCTTATTCACTGTTTTCTTATGAAATACATGGCCTCTTCAAATAAAAGGCAAGAATAAGCCAATTATCTTTTATGCTAGCAAATTAATTCTGACCTGTGAGGACTTAAAAAGGCTTGGAGGTTTGTTCTGAATACATGATGAATAACTCAGTCATGCCAGACTCTAAGAGATAATAAAACTTAAAAATATTAGAAGAGTAAACTTATTTTTTTAGAATATCTGCCAAAAGCAATTCTTTTCTTTCTTTTTGAGGTTGGGAATCTTAAAAAATATTTATTTGTCCTTTGAGAATTCTATACACATGTACACACTGTTCTGATCGAATCCATCCTCTATTCACGCTCCAGCTCTCCCCAGACAGATAATCAGTCCCGCCTCCCCTCCCCACTGTGTACGCATTAAATCCAGAGTCCCATGAGTGCTGCCAGTCTGTGCCTGAGCTGCCAGCCACCGGAGCATGGGCACACGCTCCTCCAGAAGCCACATCCCTGAGGAAATGTACTCTCCCTTTACCTGCAGCCTAGGGGTGAGGCTTTGTGAACCATCTCCCATCCATAAAACAAATTCTTTAAGTCCATGTAGAGCTATGACTATCTTTAGCAGAGCTTAGTGGGATAATTCAGATTTCTGTAATATTCCCTATAGCTGATGAATGGCCACAGCAATTCCCCATCAGTAAGAAGACTTTACGTACTCGGGTCAAACGGATGGGGCTGCAGACAGTTGACCACATGATTGTCCGCTTCCAGAAGCATCAGATGCTCAGCAGTGTGCCGGTCCCAGATGAAGATATGGCCACAGTCGGAACCGCTCATTACAAAGTTAGCACCCCAGAAATTGGCTTCTTTTATCTGAGGGATTTTATGAAACAGGATAGTAACAGGTAGCAGTTACCAAAAGAAAGGCAGATTCTATTCTCACGTTGAAAATAGATTTTAAAAATAAAAAAGTTAAATACTGAAGTTCATTTCTTCTAAAAATCTTAAAATCATGACAGCACTTCACCATGGGTAATTACATTGTGGAAAAGCACTGGAAGCCGCCCCGAGAGCCGGTGTCAACAGGATTTGACACACAACAGGCACTTCACACATGCTAAATGAGTAAATGCAATTTCTGGGCTTAAAACAGTATAATGGAAAAAAGTATACACCTACAGATGAACTTTCTAAAACCCATGTCATTTCAGCTTTATGAAGAAAACATTTCATAGAAAAAGGAAGTATGTATGTCTTTTGTATTTGCCAAGGACAAAAAGTATTTTTTTCATTAACTGTTAGAAGCCCACAGAATTAAGAAAAGATAAATGTATCTTTAATCAAGCAAGCAGAGGTATATGATATATGTAATAGCTATCCTATTTTAATAAACATACATGAAAGGTGCACACAAAGATCTTTCTACTGCAGAATCCCTTGCCCTGAAGCTCCTGCCACCCTGGTGCTCACACAGCCAGCAGGGAAGGAGACCCTGCAGCCACACAGCTCAGCTGTGCACTTACTTGTGCTTTCCTCTCTTTTGTGCTAAGAAATCACCTGAGGGCACGAGCTTGTTAGGGAAGCCCTCAGCCACTCGGTTAGATCCTCAGCCACCTTTAATTCGTCTTATCTAAAAGTTTAATTGGCAAAATGCATAAAATACAAATTGGTTACTTCTATTAAAAATGAGTATCCGGGCTGGAGAGATGGCTCAGCGGTTAAGAGCACTGGCTGCTCTTCCTAAGGTCCTGAGTTCAAATCCCAGCAACCACATGGTGGCTCACAACCATCCGTAATGAGATCTGACGCCCTCTTCTGGTGTGATATAATAATAAATAAATAAATCTTAAAAAAAAAATGAGTATCCATTTAATGATGAAATTGTTACTACCAATGACATGGACAAAGAGAGTTAATTATTTCCTCATTTCAGTTTATTTTTTACCTATTCCTTTAAAAAAAAGGTAAACCACCATCTGCCGGTGCTCTGCAGTAGCACTGCAGCCATGGAGACCGCCTTCTAGGTAGGAACCAAGGTGACAGTTCCATTAGTTCCCTTGCACAGGATTTGCAGATTTGGGGATTCTGAACACTACAACTGACCTAAGATCACCCGGTCTATCCTGGCCATTTCAAAGATGAAGAAATGAAATTAAGGAGAGACAGAGTGACCAAAGCCGATTTTTAGTTGTTAGTTTAAAAGGTGTTATAACTAATGTATCCGTATTTTATAATCAACCTGGATTTTATGTACAGATTTATTTTCCAAACTAAGAAAATGTTGTAAAATGAAGTTTAAAAAAAAATTAATAGCAAACTCCCAAAGGAGGGCAGCAAGCATAAACAAAACAAAAAACAAAACAAATCAACAGCTACTTGTTCTAAGCTAAAATAATGTTTTCGAGCTTATATATATTTCCTTAGTAAGGTAGAATTTTCTTGCAATATATTACCAGACTAAAAGAAACATGCTTGAATAAAGAAGTAACAAAATCACCACAGAAAAACCACAAACTGCAATCTCATCAAAGAATGCCATGAGCAGCTGGTACCATTGTCCGGGAGTTGCGGTGGCCCTTATAAACCATCTTTACTAGTGGCCTCCTAATGTTCAGAGTATCCAGTTCTTCCATTTCTTTCCTTTCTTTTCTCCTCCTGAAGAACTCCTGAATGCGGGCAACAGCGGAGCGTCTATGGATTGCATATTAAAACAAAAACCAAGAATAAACATTAACGAGCACCTTCTGAATAATACTGAAAATGTCAAAACACAGTAATTCTACAAGAAATTTAAAACACATTATTTTAATAAAGCACCTGCAATCAAAAGCATGAAAAGGCAGACTTCATCACAGTAGTTGAGTTACTACACCAAGATATTTAGTTCAGTGGTCACTTAGGAACTTGGTACTTGTTGAAAAAGTAAAGAAAATAGCATGCAACACACTAGTTTCTAAAGTACTATTTTATAAAACCAAACAGACAAAATTCATGTGTAATTTTACTTCAAATAAAACATCCTATTTAGCCTTGTTTGGTAATCTAGACCTAGAATGTCAACCCTTGGGAGGCAGAGGGAGATCAGGAACCCAAGACCAGCTTTGACTACAAAGTGGATTTTGAGGCCAAGTTGACTTGAGATGCTATCCCAAAAAACAAAACAAAACAAAACAAAAAAACAAAAACAAAAAACCCACCACCAACAACAAAAAAACAATGCTCTATTCGATTTTTAAATGTTTCTCTTTATAAACGCTATAAAGCAAAGCCCAAAGAAACTAAGAGTAACATGGTAACAGCAATAAACTAATTAACAGATTCCGACATAATTTAAAGATGTCCCAAGAGCAGATTAGTAAAGAAGAAAAAAATATGTCAGTAAGAAATAAAATGAAAATCTTCCACTAGCATCTCCTTTATATGGCTCCACACCAAAGGAGAGACTGACAGTTAATGAGGTACAATCTATTCTCTCTACAAAGGAAATGATGGCAGTAGTACCTACTCAAGAACAAAGGACTCTTTTAAAGCTCATTTATTATCAAGGGAATACTCTCCTAACAGCCAATATTACTTAATTCTGAAGCTTTGTCATTTAAAACACCATATTTGGGCATGCAGCAAGTGGAAAAGTCCGTAAGATCTAAAAGTACAAACTGGTAGTTAAGACAAATGACTTAACAGTGACTAAAGGCACAAAAAAGATGACGGTGTCATCAATAAACAAACTTCTCTTCATGTTTATCAGACTGAGCACCATCAGATCTAGAGACTCCCCTGTGCCCACTGCTATCATTTCTCTCCCTCACAGGAAACGGTTCTGACCTCTACTATCATGGTTTTATTTGTGGACTTTCATTCAGTGGCATACATTTGCTCAGCCTTGCACCTCTCTCTCTCTCTCTCTCTCTCTCTCTCTCTCTGTGTGTGTGTGTGTGTGTGTGTGTGTGTGTGTGCTGGCATGTGTGTGGCTGTTAGAGTGAGTGCTGCACTAGAGTATGTGCACAAGGCTTAGCTTCAGGAAACAGTCACAGTTTGGGAATGTGGTTACACAAATTCATACTTTTAGCAGCCGTATGCTGGAGTTTTAGAACATAATATTTTTGAAAAAAGTTAAATACTATATATTAAATTTAAAATACATGGAAAGCTTTGATTTGGCAGTTTTACATATTAAAAAAGTCTTGGGAAAGCTGGGCCTTGGTGTATGCCTTTAAGCCTAGCACTTGGGAGGCAGAGACAGGTGGATCTCTGTGAGTTTGGGGCCAGCCTGGTCTACATAGAGACAGTCAGTTACAAAGAGAAATCCTGTCTCAAAAAAAAAAAAAGAGCTTGTGGAAAATACAAATACATATTTCCTCATTAAAAACTTCAGCTGAGGGCTGGAGAGATGGCTCAGTGGGTAAGAGCACCTGACTGCTCTTCCAAAGGTCCTGAGTTCAAATCCCAGCACCCACATGGTGGCTCACAACCATCTGTAAAGTGATCTGACACCCTCTTCTGGTGCGTCTGAAGACAGCTACAGCGTACTTATATAAAATAAATAAATCTTAAAAAAAAAAAAAAAAACTTCAGCTGACTAGGGATTAATCTAAATGTTCAGAGAAAAGCAAATTTATGTATTCACAGAAAGGGTTTGGGAACAGCAAATTGTTAGTATTTTCATGTTACAATTATGTATTTCCATATTTTGTTTAAAATTTTTTTAATAAAAATTGGTATACTCTAAACTATCCAGGCAAACTAAAAAGCATTCATAAAACTGCTCTACAGAGTTAACAGAGCATTTGACTAACAAGCTTATTAAAGGATTAAAGAAGCAAATGTAAAATTAATTGGTCCAGATTTTTCAAAGCACTAATGAATTATATCAGTTATTTAATACAATGAGATGAAAAAAAATCCCTAAAATATGGTAACTCAGCAGAGTGAAAATGTGTCTGATTAAGCCAAGCCTACTCATGACAGAAACTGTTAACACAGCAAGACAGAAAGGAATGTTCAGAACCTTTTATAAGCTCCTCCCAACATCCCTAACAACCCACCTAAACACACCAATAGGCATCCTCCTCACAATCGGGGTAAGATGTGGTACCTAATACTTATCAGCTGCTACAGTAAGAAAAAAAATGAGTAAGAAATAAAATTTACATTTGTATCTAATTTCTATATTTAAAAAAAATCAAAATAACCTATAGGCTAAGTAATAGAAATGCTAGAAAATGAATATGGCTGGAAATACAATTAGCATACAAGTCAATTCTATTTCTAAAAAAATCAGCAAAATACAATTAGCATAAAAATTTAAAAGATCACATTTGTTACACCAACAAAAATTAAAATTCTTTTAAAAAATTTAAAAAACTTCTTTGTAAAATATTACAAATGTCACTGACAAGCATCTGTGTTGTATGTGTGTATGTGTGTGTGTATGTGTGTGTGTGTGTGTGTGTGAATGTGCTGGCATGTGTGTACAGGGCACCTCTCCAGTGTCTCCTTTAATCATGAACACCCTATTTTTCAGACAGTCTCTCACTGAAACTGGAGCCTAGACTGGCTAGTTGGTGGAACCCTGGGCCCATCTGTCTACACCTACTCCCAGGATGGGGTACAGAGGTGTGCCATTGCACCCAACTGTTATGTCCATGCTGGGGATCCAAGATCAGGCCCCACTGGTTACAAAGCACTTTAACCACTGAGTTATCTCCCCAGTCACTGAAAGACATTTCTAGAAAGTGTTAATAAATACAAAGATAACAATATCATATTCACCTTTCCCTGAAATGTATAGACTTATTACACCTGTCACCATCACCTGAGGATTTATATGTGGAACTTGGAAGTGGATTATACAAACAGTAGGTCCAGGGCCATGGAAGTGCATCCTGAAGTCCCAGATGTTCTGGAGGCAGAAGTAGGAGGGTATTTGCTTGAGATATGCCCAGCATCAAAATGGTGTCACCCAAATGCATGAGATCACCAGGTTGTGGGACTGTGCCCACTCCAGCCTGGCCAATCTCATCTCTCAAAGTCTAGCTGAGGACAGACACTACAGGGAGGCAGTGAGATGCTAGAAGAAAGAGCAGAGGACTACTGCCATTTTATTTATTATTCAAAGAGATGGTGATATGGTATGGAGCATTTGCAGTACAGTAAGGCATATTTACAATACAACAGTCTCTCGTGACGACTGTCATCTCTTATACTTTTATATTTCTAATTTATTTCAGCAGAAATTTATAAAAGTTGTGTGTGAAATTTCAAAAAAATGCTGTCTTAAATTAAAATTTTATTTAATAAATCTCTACATAAAAACTGAGGTAGAGAATGAGTCCTATTTCATTCACCCAAAAGGGCTGTACAGTGACATTTTCTGTTTCAACATCAGTCTTCCTTTTTCACATAGTTTATATGGTTTTAGCCATTCTAAGACCCACCTGAAGCAACATGTTACTTTTTAGTTGCAATCTTTATTTTAAAAGCAGAAACCAGCTTTGAATACTTGGGATAAAGTTTAGTAAGTTAAAAACATCAAAAATCCCTGAAATAAATTCCATTTTGGTGTCATTAAATTAAAAAGTAATAGCCAGTAACAGAATCATTTGCAAAATTATTGACTTCAAAATATATCTTAATGTCAAAACAGCCTACAAAGACCAGCATAAAACAAAAAAGTGTTTTGCTGGTGACCTGGATTTAATCTCTGGATCCCTCATAAAGGTGGAAGGAGAGAATGGACTCTACAAAGGTGTCCCCTGATTGTCATACACACAATGTGGTGTGTGCCCTCAAATACACATACAATAATAGAAATAAAGCTTTTCTTAAAAAGCAAAAGTGGATTTAAACTTCCTTTAAGGTCCTGGGGACAGGTTTTAAACAGATATTACTATACACTTATGCTAATTTTTAGTTTATTTTACTATTTCTGTATTCCATATAAGAAACTATTTTAACATTTTGATTGCTACTATATATTTTATGTACAACTTTACTTTAGAAACTGATAATACCTAAAAAACATGACACTTCTTAATTTGGCTAATCTTTTTCAGTAAGCAGTTTGGGCAGATGACTGTTAGAATACAGGGTTTGCTTTAAACATCCCACTAAAAACTGTGTAACGCCATCAGCTTTTTCAATTAGAGATATATTTAAGGGCTGTATATCATCTTGGTATGTGATATTCTTAAGTTATTTAGCTACTTGCAAGAAAATGGTACGAAAAAGTCAGGATTTTAAAACCTAGCACAGAATTAAATGAACATAATTAAAGGAATTAAAAGTACATATGAATAACAAAGACTGTTAATTAGTATGCCAACCAAGTTTTAAGAAAACATATATTGCACTCTTTAACCAACTATCAAAACAAGGACCAGATATTTGAAGGACCATAGCTACTTGCCACCACACTTGAAGTGAACAGCAGTTACATCTGCACACACGAAATTTCTTTTCATTCTATTCCCATGCAGCACATGCAGAGAAATACAGTTTGTGAAAAGCAACCTGTTTATAATGCTTAGCACTTATGCGTTCGGTAAGTTCAAAGGAAGTATTAACTGTTAATAGGAAAGGTGGTTAGCCGTAGGAAAGAGGACCTGGCAAATCCATCGTCAAGAAGAAATGAAGGAGCACATTGAATTACCTCATTATTCTATCACCTACTGTTGTTCCTCTGATATTAAATCTAGTGAAGGGAACACAATAACTAAAGTCACTTACGAAGAACCAAGTATGTACAGCATCACAGTCACCGCTGTTTGTCATCAACCATCTCAGTCATTTCCCTTTGTCGCAGTCCATGGTGAGTAATGTCACCCAAAGAAATGGGCGGGAAAAACCAAGGAAAACAGATACACTCACTGAATTAGGGTTAGAAGGAGACCACACTGCATGTCTTTTACCATTTGAACACTTGCAGTTGCAGAACCTTAACTAACTAACTAACTAGAGGCTAACTGCTCTCTGGGAAATACACAATGAAGCTGACTCATTTGTCCTAACCACAGAACTGGAACAAGCCAGCCCAGTACCAGGGCTTTTAACTCCCTAGGAACCCTAGTTTTTTCCTTTGATGATTTCCTCTGCAATTTTCTTTAATAAGGCAAGTGGAATCATTAAAAATACAGAATGAGCTGGTTATAATGAGTGGAGAGATGCTGGCATATTTATAGTACAAAGAATTCTGGCCCTACGGAGTCCAGAAAGGCTAGATGGACCAAAAGTTTTATGCAAATGATATATGTGCTTTAAAAAATCATGAAGCAATACAGGATTAATACTTTAAATCTTTAGGAAAAACTCATGGAAATTACAACATCTTAGCTATATAGAGCATTAAGGATCTCACAAAGTTTCACTTGCTTATCTTTTTTTCTGGAGTAATTTTGTTTTCTTGGTTTAGGAAAAAGAAAGAAAGAAAGAAAAAGAAGAAAAGCAAAGCAAAGCCACCATTCTATTAGCTCCACAATGTAGCTGGCACTATAGGCCTTTATTCCCAGCACTCTGGAGGCAGAAGCCAACAGAACCCTGAGTTCAGAGCCAGCCAGGGATACACACAATGAGACACTGTCTAAGAGAAAAGAAAAGTGAGGCACTCTCATTCTAAGGTGCATTCTGATGCACATGGATCCAGCATGTGAAATTAGTGAAGGAATGAACACACTAATTTTGTCTGTAATACCACTATTAGTGAACACAATGTATTTTATCTTAGATAAAAGAACTCGTTTTTTAATATTTGTATTTCTGCCAGTAAAGGCATTATAACAGAATAGTTTGGTTCTTCTGTGACTGATTTATTATAAAGTAGGAATCAGCAAACTGGCTTTTACGTAAAATCTTGGTCAGCTGTTTTTTTATGACCTTTAAGTTTATGGCCAGTATTCTCATTTTTAAATGGTTACATTTAGAATAGTTATATAAGTGCCTATGTAGTAGTTTCTACTTAATTCCTGGCAGCAAATCCTAAAATATGTATTATCTGGCCTTTTATGTGGAAAAAAAATTGTCTGAATACCTGTACCTGTTCCAGCTGTTTTTATATAGACTTGCTATAGTTAGAGAAAAGCATTCCACATTTAAAATACCCATGTGATTGTTGTGGCCTATGTTTCTGAGGCTTTGCTTTTTCATGTTTGGTTTCAGCCCCAGAATGCAAACCTGCTTAATATTAAACAAACCTTTAAGAATACTAAGAGTCAAGTAAGTAACCTCAAACTCGAGTTGGGGGCAGGAGGATCAGGAATTAAAAGTTACCTTCAAATACATAGCAAGTTCAGTGTACATGAGATCCTGACTCAAAAGAATGCAATTGTGAGATATACTATAGTTTTCATATAAATTAAAGTTTAAGTAACTATATGTTTAACTTTTTAACTATTTGACTTTTACCATCCTTATCCTGAGGCCATTTCTCTGCCCTAACTAAATCAATTGACTAGACTTTTTAAATGCAGCACGGAACAGTTCTGGGCACGCCTTCAGCACTGGGCTTCTCGACTGGATCTGGAGTGATCAAACGGCAGGAGAGTGACTTCTAGGGCGTGTATTCTGTTAGCTGAACATTTCATCAATGTGTAGGATGTACATTAGTCCCTTCAGAAACAGAAAGTAGTCCAAATATTGCTAATTTTAAAGATGGTAAATGATTTGGGTTCTTAGAAAATTTCTGAAAACCTGCTCCTTTTAAAGTATGTCAACTTATTATCTACCTCTGAATTTAGAAGCAATGAACTACACCTGAGGGAGGCCATGGCAAGTGGTTGTCGCTGAGCAGTAGGCAGCTGCAGCAGCCTCCAGATGAAGCAAGGGCTGCCACAGTAGTGCATTCTTTACTCAGTGAGCTCTAATTACACAGCGAGTGCGGCAGGGGAGACAGCGCAGGGGAGGCAGGTGGAGAGTTCTTGGTTTTCATCATTTACACATTTTTGGTAAAGAGCTAGGAGAGGCTGGACATGGTGGCTCGTGCCTGTAAAACCACCACTTCGGAGGCTAACGCAGGAGGATTACTTTGAATTCAAGGCCCCTGAACTACAAAGTGAGACAACAACAACAACAAAAATGGATCAAAAAACAAACAAAACAAAACAAACAAAAACAGAGAAACAACAAAAACAAATCAAATCAAAACAAAACAATCAAACAAAACCGGCAAAAGACAAAGCAAATCTTTTTTGGGGGCAGGTGTTTTTTTTTCTTTTTAAAGATTTATTTATTTATTTAATATATGTGAGTACACTGTAGCTATCTTCAGACACACTAGAAGACTGCATCGGATCCCATTACAGATTGTAATAAGGCAACATGTGGTTGCTGGGAATTGTGGTTGTTCTTCCTCTGGAAGAGCAGTCAGTGCTCTTAATTGCTGAGCCATCTCTCTTATCCCTGGGTTTGGTTTTTGGAGTATCTGTATAGCCCAGGGTGGGCTGGAACTCACTCTGTAGACCATGCTGGCCCCAAACTCACAGAGACCTGCTTGCCTCTACCTCCCAAGTGTTGGGATCAAAGGTGTGCAGCGGTCTTGAAGGGATGGCGACCATACTAAAGGAGCACCGCGGAGGCGCTGCACCACCTCAGCTGGGTGTACCGATACACGGCCACAGTTCACTTAGTTTCAGATTCTCAGTTTTGATTTACAGCTTGCATGCTTTCCTCCCAATAAATTATTACGTTTTCTGAAGATTAATTCTGAAGATTAAGAATTATATTATTATTTCTGTTACCAGTCTAAATTTATGTCCTATAAAAGTAACTAAATAACTAAGTAACTACGGCCAAACTAAGGCTAAGTAACCTGATTTATTAAGTGATACCAAGTCTTTAAAAGTTTAAAATCTGGATCTAATAATAACATCTAAGTTTAAGCTAATGCATGGAGGGGAGGTAGTTCCAGACTGCTATCCATAATTATCAATCTTCTAAATATTTAGCTAATCTAATTTAATGCTTAAGAGCTTTCTAGGTTAATCAAGTTATCAGGTACCAACTTTATGGCAGATCAAACCTTACGAGAATGAGAAATCATCTAAATACTATAAAAATGATAAATGTTTTAGAAACCATCAGTTTGATTTTTGAATTGTGCTATGCTTGGTAACTTTACCTGTATGTAATAAATAGTAATGACCTTTTAAGGATCTGGGATGCTGAGGGGTTAGTGGAACATGCCTGTAACCTCAGCACTTGAATTGACACTTCAAGGTCAGTCTGAGTTACAGAGTCAGCCAGGGTTAATAGTAACACTCTATTTCAAAACTAAACAACCAATCAACTAAACAACCAAACAACATAAGAGGTTGATGATTAACACCTGGAAGGTTAATCTTTAAGCACAAACATAAGGGAGGATTATTTGAACAGTGCCCTAACAAAGTAACCGTTTCCCCAACTTGAGGGAAGGTACATGCCCTTCCACAGTTAGCAAAGGTCTTTGTTTCCTTTTGCTTTGCGAGAGGGTCTCTCTAAATTGCCTAAGTTAGACCTAAAACATAACTCTGCCTCAGCCTCTAAAATTATGTAGCTAAAATTATAGGCATGCACTACTGTTCTGGCTGAGCCAGTCATACTGTAATTGTTTTATCAGGATGAAGGCACCTTTATACAGAAAATACACTGGTTGTTTAAGATATGTATCCATCTTTCAATGTGAGCCAGGTCCTATAACTGACTCATTTTAAATTTGTACAACAATTTTAGATAATTATAAGTATACTTCATATATAAGAAAACTGAATCTCTGAGTCAGTAAGCAGCATATATGAGAAAATTGCTAGTAGGTGGTGAATGTGGATTCAAGTCCAAGTTATGATGCTCTTGACAATCACACAACACTATCACATTTTTTGATTTTGATCTTTTTTTTAATTTTTATTTTCTATATTCTTTATTTACATTCCAAATGATTTCCCTTTTCCCGGTTCTCCCCCTCCCCGAAAGTCCCATGAGCCCTCTTCCCTCCCCCTGTTCCCCATTTACTAAGGATTTCATGAATTCATTGTTTTTAATCACTGAGTAGTATTCCATTGTGTAAATATACATGGAAAATATCTCTGATAAAATTGAAGAAATATATAGAAAAACACGTTAAAATTGACTATTTCATGGAAAAATTATACAGATAAAATGGTAGGCATGAAAATATTCCTAAATTGATTGAAAGTGGAATTATAAACATTTTCTGATAAAATTGAAAATCTACAAGGAAAATATTTCTGATAAAACTCAAGAAATATATAGAAAAACACGTTAAAACTGACTATTTCATGAAAAATTATACAGATAAGATGGTAGGCATAAAAATATTCCTAAATTGATTGAAAGTAGAAGTAAAAACATTTTCTGATAAAATTGAAGATTTACATGGAAAATATCTCTGATAAAATTGAAGAAATTTATACAGATAAATTGGTAGGAATTAAAATATTCCTAAGTTGATTGAAAATAGAATTATAAACATTTTCTGATAAAATTGAAGATTTACATGGAAAATATTTCTGATAAAATTGAACAAAATATATGGAAAAACATTAAAATTGAAGATTATCATGGAAAATCATACAGATAAAATGATAGGCATAAAAATATTTCTAAGTTGATTGAAAGTGAAATTATAAACATTTTCTGATAAAATGGAAGATTTACATGGAAAATATCTCTGATAAAATTGAAGAAATATATAAAAAACGCGTTAAGATTGAGTATTTCATGGAAAAATTATACAGATAAAATGGTAGGAATGAAAATATTCCTACGTTTTTTGAAAGTGGAATTATAAACACTTTCTGATAAAATTGATGATCTACAAGGAAAATATTCCTGAAAAATTCAAGAAATATATAGAAAAACATGTTAAAACTGACTATTACATGGAAAATTATACAGATAAAATGGAAGGTATAAAAATGTTCCTAAGTTTATTGAAAGTAAAATGATAGACACTGTCTGATAAAACTGAAGATCCACATGGAAAATACTTCTGACAAAATTGAAGAAAAATACAGAAAAACGTTAAAATTGAAGATTATCATGGACAATTATACCAACAAAATGGTAGGCACAAAAACATTCCTACATTGATTGAAAGTGGAGCTACAAACAGCCCCCACTGCCCCCCGACAAAACTAAAGATCTACATGAAAAACACCTCCGACAAAATCGAAGAAATACACAGAAAAAATATTAAAATTAAAGATTATCATGGAAAATAGTACAGTCAAAATGGTAGACACAAAAAGCATTACTAAATTCAAAGAGGAGTCACAAACATTTTCTGATAAAATCGAAGATCCACATGAAAAACATCTCTGTTAGACTATGCTTTTTGTTGGGGAATTGAGTCTATTGACATTATAAGAAATTAAGGAATAGTGATTGTTGCTTCCTGTTATTTTTGATGTTCTTTTTATGTTTGTGTGGTTACTTTCTTTTGGGTTTGTTGGAAAAAGATTACTTTCTTGCTTTTTCTAGGGTGTAGTTTCCCTCCTCATGTTGGTGTTTCCCATCTATCATCCTTTGTAGGGCTGGATTTGTGGAAAGATATTGTATAAATTTGGTTTTATCATGGAATATCTTGGTTTCTCCATCTATGGTAATTGAGAGTTTTGCTGGGTATAGTAGTTTGGGCTGGCATCTGTGTTCTCTTAGGGTATGTATGAGACCTGCCTAGGCTCTTCTGGCTTTCGTGGTCTCAGGTGAGAAATCTGGTGTAATTCTGATAGGCCTGCCTTTACGTGACCTTTTTCTCTTACTGCTTTTAATATTCTTTCTTTGTTTAGTGCATTTGGTGTTTTGATTATTATGTGTCAGGAGGACTTTCTGGTCTGGTCCAGTCTGTTTGGAGTTCTATAGGCTTCTTGTATGTTCATGGACATCTCTTTCTTTAGGTTAGGGAAGTTTTCTTCTATAATTTTGTTGAAGAAATTTACTGGCCCTTTAAGTTGTAAATCTTCACTCTCTTCTATACCTATAATCCTTAGGTTTGGTCTTCTCATTGTGTCCTGGATTTCCTGGATGTTTGTGCTCAGGCGTTTTTTGCATTTTGCATTTTCTTTAACTGTTGAGTCAATGTTTTCTATGGTGTCTTCAGATTCTTTCTTCTATCTCTTGTATTCTGTTGTTGATGCTTGCATCTATGACTCCTGAATTCTTTCCAAGATTTTCTATCTCCAGAGATGTCTCACTTTGTGATTTCTTTATTGCTTCTACTTCCATTTTTAGATCCTGGATGGTTTTGTTCAGTTCCTTCACTTGTTTGTTTGTGTTCTCCTGTAATTCTTTAAGGGATTTTTGTGTTTCCTCTTTAAGGGCCTCTACCTCCTCATGCTCCCCTGTATTTCTTTCAGGGATTTTTGTGTTTCTTCTTTAAGGGCCTTTACCATTTGACCCATGTTCTCCTGTATTTCTTTAAGGAAGTTATTTATGTCCTTCTTGATCTCCTCTAACAGCATCGTGAGAAGAGACTTTAAATCCAACTCTTGCTTTTCCAGTGTGTTGGTATCCGGGATTTGCTGTGGTGGGAGAACTGGGCTCTGATGTTGCCAAGTAGCCTTGGTTTCTGTTGGTAGGGTTCTTGCACTTGCCTTTCACCATCTAGTTATTTCTGGTGTTAGTTGGTCTTGTTGTCTCTGGTTGGAGCTTGCCCCTCCTATGGCCCTGTAAGCCTGTGTCTGTACTCCTGAGAGACCAACTCTCTTCTGGCAGGGTCTGTACACAGAAGGCTGTGGAGCTGTCTGGTTCCCTGCTGCAAATTGCAGCCAGAAGGGAAGACTCCTGTCCCAGCTGCTCCAATGATCATATGCCCTGTGCCCTCCTAGCTGTACCCCTCCAGAGAGAAGGTAGAGATCTCACTTCCACACTCAGAAGTGAAATGGCTGCTGGGAGATCATTCTCTTCTGGTGGGCTAAGCACAGAAGGCTGTGGAGCTGCTGCAGATGGCGGCTGGAAGGGAAGACTCCTATCCCAGCTGCTCCACTGATCGTATGCCCTGTGCCCTCCTAGCTGTACCCCTCCAGAGAGAAGGTGGAGATCTCACCTCTGCATTAGAAGTGAAATCGCTGCTGGGAGATCACTCTCTTCTGGTGGGCTAAGCACAGAAGGCTGTGGAGCTGCCTGGTTCCCTGCTGCAAATGGCGGCCCGATTTTGATCTTTGAATGTGTCTCATTCTGTAGCCCAGGCTAACCTGCAATGTTCTATGTAGCGCAAGATGACCTTGAACTCACAGCAATCCTCCTGCCATAGCCTTCCAAGTACTCAGATTACAAGGTATGAGCTACCATGCCTGGATTTCCACTTTTAATGGTATAGTAATCTTCTCGTTATACATGTGAAATGCATATATAATATATAATCTTGTTAATTGTGTCAGAAATGTAAACTGAATGTTTGATAAACAACAGTCTATTCAACCTATATACATACATACGTGTGTGTGTGTGTGTGTGTGTGTGTGTGTGTGTGTGTGTGAATGGTCCGAATAGAACTTCACTCCTGTGTGAATCAGAACTTTAAAGGTAAAACTGGATTTTCCGGAACAATGGGAAAGACGGTACTAATCACACAGACAGTTTCGCATACACGGCATGCAACACACTTTCCTTCCTGGGTACCAGAGAGTGAACAGAGGCTTCCTGCTAACAAGTGAGGTACATCCTTACGTCGTTCTTTTTACCTCTTATTTTGAGACAGTCTCACTAAGCTGCATAGGCAGACCATGGCTTTGGGATCCTGCTGCTGCAGCCTCCTAAAGCTGGGGTTACAAGCTTGTACTACCAGACCTAGTCATTTTAAAGACCATTAAAAGATATCTTATCTTTTAAAATAAAATGTTTCTTTCTGTTTATGTAAAAATCTACTAATGGAAAAACCATACAAACATATTAACAATTCAATTCTCTACTGTTGCTATAATATTTACTATATCCATCATACCTTTTTAGTTTCTTAACTGAGTCATCACATTATTAGAAAACAGAGAAAAACATAAAAGTTCCAAAAAGAAAACTATTATCACACTATTAGGGACAAGAAAAAAAGAAAAAACTGTAACATTACAATAAAAACAGGCTTAGTTGTGCACACCTTTGACCCTAGCACTTGGGAGGCAGAGGCAGGCGGATCTCTGAGTTTAAGGCCAGCCCGGTCTACAGACCATGTTCCAGGTCAGCCAGGACTGTGTAGTTAGACCCTCATATCAATAAACAAACTAGTAAAACCCAAAAGCCATAATCCCTACAGGGCAAACTGACAACTAAATGTAACCTTAATTTAGAAGTAACCCATTAGTCATTCTCAGCACACCATCTCTTGATTTGTAAACTGAGGGACAATCATCAGGGCAGAAATATTGGGCAAAGACACTTTCTGTTCACTTCTTCATACATTTGCTCAGAATATATGAAATCATTCATGGTTTAAAATTTCCATGTGTCATATGATTGTGACAGTTCTAGATGAAACAATTTTAAAAATGGTGAGACGCTCACGTGACTTCAACTCTTGTGAATTACATTTTTTATAGTCTATGCTAATTAAAAATATACCAACCTATCACCAGGTCCTGTTCGGTATCTTGCACCGGGGATCAAGACTGGGTCATCATCGCTGTCATCTGTGTCCTGGAGAGCAGAGTCCCTGGAAGATGGGTCTTCATGAGCTGAAGGCGCTATGGCTTCTGTCTGGGATGGGAGTTCAGGATTGGCGCTGGCATACCTGGTATCACTCTCAGTGCCGGCCAGCTCGATGGCTTCTGTCTGGGATGGGAGTTCAGGTTTGGTGCTCACATGCCTGGTAGCACTCTCAGTGCTCGTCTGTTCACAGGTCTCCCTGTCTGTTTCAGACAAAGTGCCTTCTGGAACCCCACAAGGGCTGTTAAGACTTGGGTTATTCCTTTCCCCTGAGTTAGAATCCAGTGGTTCAGCTGGGAAGTTATCAAGTTGTGCTGTCAGAAAACAAAGTTGTATGTACATCACTGTTCATCATTTTACTTAACTTAGGAACTGACATGTACCAATGTGAATTCTGATTCTAGAGCTATCATTTGGAAGTGACCTTTGCCTCTGGAGAGATTACAACAAAGATTAAGGTCTTTAGTTTGCATATGAGCCAATTTTCCTAAAGATGGCAAGATAACTTACCTGTATCTATCTGGTTTTGAGTAAGGTTTTCTGGCAATGTCCCTTTCTCTGATAGTTCTTCAGGAGCTCCTAGAATTAAAATTATCATGAAATCTAGCTTTTTACAGAAAAATATAAATACAACACTCTAACATTCCTTTAAATAAATGGCTTTTAATTCTATCTGGATCATAGAAACCTTTAATATTCAAATACAATCTCACCCCAGGGATGGGAAAAATGACTTTGAGGGTAAAGGCACTTGCCAAGTGCAAACCTGGAGACCTGAGTTTGATTCCTAGAACCTAAGTAAAGGTGGAAGGAGAGAGCTGCCTTCGCAAAGTTGTCCTTTGACCTCCACAGGCCTCTACCCCACAAAATAAGTTTTAAGACAAAATCTCACTCTAAAAGAACAAACAAAGGCAAACCATTGTGGATGAACAGAGGAAAAGAGGTAGGTACTCAGCACTGAGGTTTCTTATAAGGAAAAAAGCAAAGTAACCTAACTCGTTTCACTGTCTCCTTCGGGTGGTTGCAGAGAGCTTGGTGGGACCAAGCATTCCTCCTGACCCTCAGATTTGCAATGGCTCCCATTTCCTCTGGAGCTTGAGGCTGTACTGCTCCTAGAATCACAAGAAGACACCTGATACCACCAAAAGTTAGCATAGGATTTTGATGTAACTTTCATATTTTACAACTTAAAAAGTATTACATTTAGAACACAAGTACTTGAAAGCCATTTTTTTAAAAAAATAATCACACTGTCTTAAAAAGATTTTAAAATGAGAGCACTTTAATTCACAATTTTGATGCTCCTACTATCTACTATACATTTCTATGTGTCTCTTAATGTGTGTGTGTGTGTGTGTGTGTGTGTGTGTGTGTGTGTGTGTTGGGAATCAAGCACAGGGGCTATACTCTAATATATGCTAATAAGTGGCACCTTCAGCTCCAGTTTCTATAGAAGTTTAAATGAATTATACTGTCTCCCCTTCTATCCATAGAACTTATTAATGGTTTTATAGAACCTGATCATATTCTTTTTAGACTCTAAAGTTGTAGAGTCTTAAAGTTAAGTTGAATGGAAGCCTGGTCATTTCTTCAGTCTTTTTGAATGGCCCCCAGTGGAATATTAATTGTCCTGTCGTGTGTGTGTGTGTGTGTGTGTGTGTGTGTGTGTGTGTGTATTTATTAAGCATTACAGTTTTGTAGAAAGAGATTATATTTTCTATTTTGGTTTTAATACCCACCTGATGATGGTCAAAGTCTCATTAACATCTCTGGCTATCACATAATATTAGACCCATTCAAATAAATAATTTCCATAAGAAATCATGGTACGTGTGTAAGCAGAAGGTTGATAAGGAAACAGGAAGAAGTGTGACAATCTGAGATTAAAATCAAATTATGAGTCAGGGAAATGGCCCAGTGGGTGAGGTGTTATTGCCAATCCTGATAACCAGAGTATGATGGCAGAACCCTCTGGTGGGAGGAGACAGGCAATTCCCCAAGGCATCTTCTGGCTTCCACATACATGCCATGACATGTACCCACACAAATATATATGTTCAGAAAATAAATACATGAGGCAAATTACTAGGAACTTTTTGCCAAGATTTTGTAAAATCAATTTAAAGCAAATAACAAAAATCAATTTCATATTTTTTAAAGTGTACATATAATGACATTATTTTAAACAATAATGACATACATGGGGAAACATGCAGGAAAAAATGTCAGGAGATTTGTAAACTAGCCTAAAGTGTTGTATCAGTAGGAATATTTAGTCTTCCTTCCTTCCTTCTTTCCTTCCTTCTCTTACTTCTCTTCCTTATTTTTAATATTGATTTTTTTTTTGCCTGCCTGCATGTTTGTGTACCATATGGAAGTCTGGTGTGTGAAGCAGCCAGATGAGGACATCTGATCCTTTGAAAATGGAGTTACAGATGGTTGTGAGCCACCATATGAGTGCTGGGAACCAAACCTAGGTCCTCTGGAAAAAGAGCAAGTGCTCTTAACTTCTGAACTATCTTTCTGACCCCTATAAATGTCTTTTTAATCAGAAGAGACTACAAAGCCATTGTGGTCAATAAATCAAATATGATACAAATGCTTTCCTTGCTGAAACAGCTATAATACAGATATAAATAAAATGCATAGAGTACAACAGTTATGATTAAAATACTATGGTACTAACACAAGAATAGAATCTAGTGGAAAAGACACACTACTCAAGTAAACACAACCAGCGTAGTTAATATGGCATGATAAATCACAGCAAAATGAGAAGAGTGCAAAATACATGGTACTGGGACAAAGGAACAGGGTGTAGAAAGCTGACGCTGTAACTCAGCATCACACTTGCTACAAGAAAATCCAGAGGTTATAATAAGCAGGTGATTTTACTATAGAACTATAGAAAACACAAAAGTAAGATGAACAAAGGTTTCCTGCAATCTGCTTTCCAAGCACGAGGGTCACAGCACAACCTCAAAGCACAACCAATGCAGGTGAAGTACGAAGGCCATACCTGGGAGACACTGCAACACACATAACTCACAACATCACCCTCGAGTTGTAAGATAATAGCTCTCACAAACCAACAGGGAAGGATGGAGACCGCAGCAGAAAATGAGCCAAATGATTAGAATAAGAGTAATGTTACAGCTACCGACTATGTATATTTTATCATATACAAAGTGTACTAAGTTTAAGCTGCTTTCCCTGTAAAATCCCTTGAAATCTTCTCAATAAACCTCAGAAATGGGTTCTTTTAAGAGTGCCCATTTCCACTAAAAAGCTGGGATTTAGCAAGCTTCCTCAGGCTGTCAAGTGAGAGTCCAACCTCACAGGGTACTCTACAGCCTCATTAAAGACACTAAAAAGCAAGAGACAATACTGAAATAAAGAGGGAAGGGGGCTTATGGGACTTTCGGGGAGGGAGGAAACGGGAAAGGGGAAATGATTTGGAATGTAAATAAAAAAAAAACCTTAGAAAATAAAATTTAAAGAAAAAAAGATGCATTGTTTTTTAATGTTATGCCTTATTTCTACTATATTGAATATTTTAAAATAGAAATGGTAATCTTGACAAACTGATGAATGATAATATGATTTATGATTATTTAAAGTGAAATTAGCATTCAAGAAAAAAAGAGAGCAAAACTTTATCTTAGAGTTCTGAAGGCACTCTTCCCCAGAGGGCAGCTTGTATGGGAAGATGAAAGCAGAAGAGGTCAGGCATAAGTGATAGCTACACGAACCTGTGTTAACTCATACATTGTAGACCAGGGACATAGATGGCATGATCTTAAAATGTTGTGGCAAACACCTGGGGTCATTAAGGAATCCTGTTGGCTAAATCTTGTAACACAGTACCTAGATTCTGATTATCTTTAAAACCTCCACTACTCCCATTCTGGCACAACCCACTGCTACTGCCTATTCTGCTTCTGGCACAGTCTTTTAATTGGCATTGATGTCTACCTGTGGTCCACTCTGAACACAGGAACAAAAGCATCCTTTCTGCTTCAACACCATCTTCATTTTCTCAGCTGACCTTATCTGTTACTCACCTGTCTCTCCTCTGCCCATTCCATTTCACATACATGAGCTTCCTAAAAGATCCCTGAACATATAGGACTGCTTTGCTCAAACACGTGGGATGTCTCTCTGACGAAAATCTTCTTCCATATATATATATATGCCATCTTCTCGTTGATGCCTAACCTTCCTTAGGTTCCTGATTGTCCTTACCTACTCTCTTTGCTTCTGTAGTCCTCAGTGCCTTCCAACATGCTACACTGTATACTTACTTACTGTAATTATTGCCCAGTTCCTCCACCTAAAATGTAAGTTCCAGCAGGGAGCATATTTTTTTTTAACTATTTTTTTTTTACTTATGAATTGCCAATGGCTAGAACAGTCCTCGGGAAATAGGTCTCCAATAATATCTGATAGTCCTATTTCATCAGACTTTACTGTAAAATACATTTACACATAAACATACAAGGAAGCCAGTGAACTGAATAATGTAACATATGATCACATATTAATCAAACATATAACATAATTATATATTAATAAATACATTAACATGTGAAATATTATTTGTATATAATATACTTTATATTATAAAATAGTATATTAATTAGCTACATAAATTTAATATATTAATGATTTAATATATTCATGATAGATAATTTAAATGACTATAAATAATTGATGTAATTGTTATATAAAGCTTTATATAATTATCCCAGCACTTAAATTACATATTGACATATTGTCAACAAACATTCATAAACTACTAATTAAACAAGGTTGAATAAAAATATTTGGATATTGCTCAATCAAAAGGCCTCTAGTGGGAAAGATAATGTTTACATAAATTGATTTCTTAAATTAATCACAAACAAAATCACAAATGTCGTTAAAGACAACCAGTATAGCATTGAGTATAAAAGTCCAACCATTCTAATAATTTAATAACAAGTAAAATTATTTAAAAATCAAGAGTCAAAATTAAATACATTGAACAGAGAGTAAAATGTTCGTACACTAAGTTAAATATGAAAAGAGAAAACAATAAACTGGCAATTGCTTTTGATTTAAACAGTACATCTCTGGGGACATATCTCACAGATATGATGCTGAAGATAGGAAAAGTTTTTTGGTTTTTGGTTTGTTTTTTTTTTTTTTTTGTTTTTTCGAGACAGGGTTTCTCTGCATAGTCCTGGCTATCCTGGAACCCGCTCTGTAGACCAGGCTGGCCTCGAACTCAGAAATCCGCCTGCCTCTGCCTCCCAAGTGCTAGGATTAAAGGCATGCGCTACCACTGCCCGGCAAGAAAAGTTTTAAAAAGAAAGACTTTCATTTTCATTGGGTGTTAACTAACCTCAATGGGTTAAAAATGGCAAATTAATTTTCCAATTAAAAGGGAATGAATAAGTAATCTACAGCATCCCTTACCAGACAGATTAATATAATAACAATTAGTACAAATAACTAAAGGAAAATGATGTTTAGTTACAGTTAGTAATGCTTACTATAAAGTTAAGTTTAACAAATGCAGAATGGAGTATATTCAGTATAATTTAAATTATGTTCTAAAATGTACAACAAAAATCATGAGCATATGTTTATATATACAGCACAGAGAACAAAGACGAAAATGTTTTAAATTGATGCTCTCTATAGGTAATTGTTTATATTTTCTATCAGATCAAACATTCCAGGATGACAAACACAATTTGCTAAATTTTTAGAAATGTAAATTCTCAGGTCTGATTTACCCTAATCCACAGGCGGGATTTATTGATCTGTGAGTTTTATGAATTTTACTTGTTTTATGTGCATGCAAGTGTGTATATAACATGCACATTTGCCACATGAAGATGCTGGTGTCTTCCTCTATTGCTCTCCACCTATTAGCTTGAGAGTCTCTCACTGAACAGGAAGCTCATTGGTGAGCTCAGGGGTCTGCCAGTCTCTCTGCCTCCCAGTGCTAGGGCTCCAGGCATGGACAGGTACGTGCAGCAATGCTCTGACTGCTAGGGATTCCAACTCGGTCCTCAGGACTGCGCAGCAAGGGCTCTCATCCACTGGGAATGATCCATCTCTGCAGATGCCTAACCTGTTTACCTACAAGTTCTTCAAGGAATTTAAAACATACTACAGTTTCAAAACTAATACAGTAAATAGCAAGAGACAAAACATAAAAATGAGGGACAGAAAAAGCATATCGAATACAATTGTACAAAACAGTTAAAAACCTCTTCACAGAAGTGTTAACTTACCATTCATCTGTAAAGTTCAGTTTTATTGTGCTTGTAGTTGTTCCTTCTGTGCTGTAGTGCAAACTTAACACTGGTTCACCTGTCCCTGGTTTGGGACTCAGCCTTTCATTATTGTTATCTGAAAATTGTGTTTAAAACATTTGAAAAAGTTTCTGAAACCAGTGAAAATATGACATTTCCTAAAATTTAAAAGAACTTAAGTTAGGTTGCTGTCATAACTTTTGTGCATGTTAGGGTTCTCATTTAAAATTCAAAACAACATTATCAATTCTAGCTTTGTTTAGATGACTCCCGCAGATTTAGAAAACCATACCCTTTCAATAAGGAATCAAAAGCTACTAACATGCAATGACACATTATAAACTGGTCCCTTATTTAGGAGAATACCCATGGTATATTTTTTAGTTGTTTGAGCATCAGAAAGGATTAGCAGTGGCTAAAATATAAGATGAAGAGGCTCTAAACTAGCTGTTCTGACTGCTGCAGTTAGAAGTTACTGAGTTCTGTGTTCTCACAGGACACTACCACAGGAAGTAGTATACTGTGCTTTGGAATTTTATAAAAATTGTTTCAATGTTTTATATATTTAGTATATTTCAGTTTTTATTCTTAACTAATCTTGTAAAGAAGCTATTTCTTAATAAAGGACAGTAATTTCACCTTAAAATTTTACATATAGTATCTTTTTAAAAATGCAAATAAAGGTGTGCATGGAGCTCACACCTGCAATCCCAGCACCTAGGGGGCCAAGACAGGAGGAATTCCAAGATTTCAAGGCCTGCCTGTGTTCCACAGTAAAAACCAGGCCAGCTGGGCTACAGAGTGAGACCTTGTCTCAAAAAGGAAAAACTTCATCATTTGACTGGGCATAGCTGCACACATCTGTAACCCCTGCATTCAATAGGCAAAGACAAGTGGGTTGCTCTAAATTTGACTACAACCTGGTACACATAGTGAGTTCTAAGACATCCAAGGCAATTTAACATAGTAAGATCCTGTCTCTAAATTAATCCATTAATTAAACAAAATGGCAAATAATGTCAAAGAAATTGTAGAGACTATTCAAAGCCCTCTCCCCAAATAGCAAAAATATATTCAAGGACAAAATGAAGTAGAACTTAAAAACTTTCTATTTGGATGGTCATTAACATCTTGTGGAAACATGAGAATACACAGAGAATAGAAATGGACACAAAGCCAAATATCAGACCCTTTGGCTAGCTGTCTCCAGAGAGAAAACTCATTTGTGGTATCACTTTTTTTTGACATCCATTGCAAGACTGATACAACAATGATCTACTTTTCCTGAAAATAACAAGTCACAACTTTAAAAATCCAAGTTTCTGCTTTTATAACAGCATCTATAGGATCATTGGTCAACATATAGTTTCCCCTTATCCTTCAGTTATGCCACAGATTTTCATTCCACTGATGACAAAGCCATTATTGTTTTAAGGTTGCTGTAACTGGGTTATGGCTAAAGCCTGGGATGAGCAAAGACAGGCAGAGCTGGAGCTTGTTTTTGTTTTTTTCAGAATATCTTATAAAATATTTTGCTATTTCTTTTCCCTCTAAGGTAAAGAAGGAATGGAAGGTGTGGTGGCACAGACCAGGGAGGTAGAGGCAGGTAGATCTGAGTTCAAGGTCAGCCTGGTCTAGATTACAAGTTCCAGGCCAGCCAAGGCTACATAGTGAGACTCTTCCTGAGGGGGAAAAAAAGGGAGGGCCATTTAAGAGAAAGTATGCTGCACTCTTGGAGGACCTGAGTTCAATTATCAGAACCCATGTTTGATTGCACATAACTTCCTATAACTTTAGTTCCAGGAAATCCAACACCATTCTTCTAACCTCTCAACCTCTCCCCTATCCAAACAAAACAAAACAAAAAAACCACAAGCCACAAACAAAACCAAAAACCATTGTTTTTGAAGGAAATAAAGACAATTACATAAATTTATATGCTACAGAAATACAATAAACAAAAGCATGGACAAGGGAGAATAGTACTGAAACATTCCATGAACATTTGCACAACACACTGCCAACCCCGCCCCAGCAAGAGCCTCCAGGCTATCAAGAGTCATGACTTTTTTTCCTAGAGTCATCTACTACAAAATTATTCAAAAACAGTCATAAAATGGAACAATCTTCATATAGCCATAAAATGAGTGCAGATGATTAATATTGTTCCTTTCAACTTCAAATGAACTCATCAACCTTGGCTTCAACTGGCCAAACACTGTACAAATGGAATGGACTCTCACTGGGTCCTCAAGCTTCAGACTCCTAAGTTTAGAACTTATTTCTAACTTTCCTCTTCCTACTCTTCTTAGCATAATGCTGCTTTGCATGACTATACACAATTTATTCAGATGAGTTTTCTCAGAATGTCAATCCCTTAGCTGAGGATGGATGTAATTTGGGGGCTGAAGAAATATCTCAGAGGTTAAGAACACTGGCTACTCTTAAAGAGGACCTGACCTGGCTTTGATTGATAAAGAGGGCTTAGCATTGATATGGAAGTTCACAACCATCTGTAAATCCAGTTCCAGGGATTCCAATTCCTCCCTTGGCACCAGGCACGCACATACATATATAAAGCAATAATAAAATGATTTTTGAAAATGAATATAATTTACTGTGTGATAAAATACATATTTTAAGCTAATTTTATAAAAAGAAAAATACTTTAAAGACCTACAAATTAGGGCTGGAGAGATGGCTCAGTGGTTAAGAGGACTGACTGCTCTTTCAGAGGTCCTGAGTTCAAATCCCAGCAACCACATGGTGGCTCACAACTACATGTAATAGGATCGGAAGCCCTCTTCTGGTGTGTCTGAAGAGAGCGACAGTGCACTTACAATACATAAAATAAATAAATAAATCTTTAAAAAATGACCTACAAATTAATGTTTTGTTTTTATATTACTTAAAGAATACTTATAAGCATTTAGGTTTCCTCTACTTTCTTTAGTTGGTTTAAATTACAACAGGAAGCATATTCCAAAAAAATATTTCAAAGTCATACTCATTACACAATATATAGATCTTTCTTTAATACTTATCATGCTTGTATGTTTTGTCTTCACTGGCAGATGAGGCAGAACGCATTAGTCATTTCATTCCAAATAACCAACCAGTAAATAGTAAATCTAACAAATACACAGAACCCAGAGTGAAGTCTTGTTTCACTATCTTTTGTCCACTAGAATTTAAAATATACTGTTTATAGATGTGTTCTGGGATGGTAAATACTGAAATAACATTTCCCATTAATATACAGGCTTCAAATATTTGCTATTTACTAAAAATTTAAAATTTCATTATATAATTAATGACTACTTAAAATACTATTTGAGCCAGACATGGTAGTGGCACTAAGCCCAGCTACTTAAGATGTGGAGGTAGAATGACATCCAGTCTGAGGCCAGGCTGGTCACTTCAGCTTTGTTATTAAAAAATAATAAAAAGAGCATGGAAAGCAGGATATAATGTAATTATATTATAATATCAAAAAATAAAAATTATAAAAAGTAATAAGA
Source organism: Tokudaia tokunoshimensis (assembly GCA_036184795.1). Classification (NCBI taxonomy): domain Eukaryota; kingdom Metazoa; phylum Chordata; class Mammalia; order Rodentia; family Muridae; genus Tokudaia; species Tokudaia tokunoshimensis. The sequence continues at coordinate 29,291,580 of BTHU01000013.1, read as the reverse complement.
AAGGGCAATGGATATAGCTCTTGCTTAGTGTATGCAAGGTCCTGGTGTCAATCCTGAGTGTTGAATAAATAAAATTAAATTAATATAATATTCTCATGATATTATTAAGATTTCAATTTGTTATACTATACAAGTATGATTCTTAAAGAAATATATAAATCATGACAAATTCAAATTTTCTACTTCCCAACCTACCCCAGAAGATTCAGTCAAATCAGTTTTCCTATGTTCTGATTATCCACTAAGTCTCCTATACAGATAAATGCTTTAACACCATAGGAAACCTATTTACATAAAATGACACACTTTTATTTAGCTTTTACTTAACAATTATCACTGTAATAAGTATAAAACAATTTGTTCAATCATGACAAAGACTTAAACTTATACAAAACTATTTTCTTATGCCCTCCCCCAAATTAACTCTTCTCAAAAAATAATTTAGAAACTAAAATTAGGAGGGATGGGGATGTACATCTGTGATCACAGCACTGGTGATACAGAGGCAGTAGATTTTGGATTTCAAGGGCAGTCTGGTCAAATAATATATACAAAAGAATTTTCCCTTTAGGATAATAAGCATAAAAATTAGATACGAAAGTAAAAAGGAAAACTGAAGCTTTTATTAAAATGTATGATCTTTCTAGGCATGCAACACATGCCTGTTGTCATGTGCTCAGGAATACTTGATTTTAGTTTCACAATGGAGAACATTCTGAATCCTAAACTCTTAAGAAAAGATATATTATTCAAAGGGGATCTTGGTGGTGCACACCTTTAATCCCAGCACTGGAGAGGTGTAGGCAGATGGTCCTATGTGAGTTCAAGGGCAACCTGGTCTACATAGCAAGATTTGGATCAGTTAGGGCTACACAGTGATAGGGATCTATCTCAAATAAAAATATACTACATATTACATATTATATATGTATATTATAAACATACATATGTATATTATATTTATGTGTACATATTTATAATATGCAAATATTTTTGTTGTATATACAGGCCACTGTAGTGCACAATATATAATAGCCGTATATTTTGATGTTTAACATGGATGTTAAACATCCACATATTTACCCACAACTTTAAATTTTGTGAATATGACCTTCTATATACTAAGTAAGAGCTATATCCTCTATCCTTAATTACTACTTTTAACAATTTTTTTCATTTTTTTGAGATTATAATTACATTATACCCCCTTCTTTCTTTCCACATTATCTTTTTTTTTTTTTTTTCCGAGACAGGGTTTCTCTGTATAGCCCTGGCTGTCCTGGAACTCACTTTGTAGACCAGGTTGGCCTCGAACTCAGAAATCCGCCTGCCTCTGCCTCCCAAGTGCTGGGATTAAAGGCGTGCGCCACCACTGCCCGGCTTTTCCACATTATCTTAATGAAAGAATATATAATATACATATATTTAAATATATATTAAAATTATATATCATTTGTAATTTTTTTCTAGGCAGCAAAGTTCATTATAGATATCATTGTGTTTTGTCCATAATTAGCAAAGGAGAGCAAAGGAGAGTTGTGTTTGCCCACAACTTCAAATTTTGTGAATATGAGAAAGTATTTCACTCAAATAACAATGTCTGTTTTTTATTTTTCCCTATTACTTTGTTTATTTAGAAAGCATATTGGTGGGCTGATGAGATGGCTCGGTGGTTAAGAACACTGGCTGCTCTTTCTGAGTTCAATTCCCAGCAATCACATGGTGGCCCTCAAACATCTATAAAGGGATTGGATACTCTCTTCTGGCACATAGGGATACATGTAGACAGAGTACTCCTACCTGAATAAATCATTTTTTCTAAAAAAGAAAGCATATTGATTAAAGGAAATGAAGACAAGTAAGTGAGACAAAGTCAGGGATGGAGATACACTCTTGTAGTCCCAGCCATCTTGGGGGCTAACACAAGACTTCGCCTGGGCAACAAAGCCAGACCTCTGACTACATATTTGCTTTCCTTTTCAAACTTATATTATTCTTCTTTTAAAATGTGTACTTATCATCATCTAGGTGCTTTCTATATCTTTTAACTTTCCCATAGTAGTTCTGAGATATGTTTTTGCTGAGGGTAATAACCAAAGATAAAAAGGCTACTAATAACACTTTCCAGTTTTACTGAGTTTATCTTACTGATGAAATTTTTTCTTTGAATAATTATATATATCACTAGCTATCCGTGCAGCAGATAGGAAGGTGTTTGTATCATGAATACAGAGTCCTCCTGTGGGTTAATATCTCCTTGCAGAAGTGAATGAGTTCTTCCTCAGAGGATTGTATACGTTACTGGTTGGCTAAGCTGTTACCAACCAAATATGGTTTACTTAGCTTTCTCGTTTGATATCTGTCTTCAATATGCTTCTGATTTCCCTCCATTTATTTTGGGGGGGGGAGCACAATGCACAGAAGAGCATATGACCAAGTAGATACCTCCAGAGCTGTGAGTCAAAACCTCTTTCCTTGTAACTTACTTCAGTCTCCCCCACCTCTCTTCTCTCCCTCCCTTCCTTTAGATATATTTTAAAGACAAGGTTTCACTATGCAGACCTGGCTGGCCTGGAACTCACAAGAGATCTATCTACCTGTCTGTGCTTCCCAAGTCCTGGGATTAAAGACACGTGTTACCATGTCCAGCCCTTAAGTATTCCTTAATAGCAAGAGAAAACATTTTAAGATACCTAAAAGCCAACATGTGAAGGATGTCTACACAGACCCTTTCCCCGGCAGGTATGTTTTTCCTGAAAGCGCTTTCTTATGGTTTACTAATCTTACCAAGATACCTAGACATAATTTTCTCTTTTTCCGGCTAGCGAGTTCCAAAGTATCACTTCAATCTACCCCAAGCCAAAATTCTATTCATTCTACTCACAAAGATTGTTAAGATTTATTTATTTCCCACTCCCGCTGCCTTAGATTGGAATTTTCACTGTCTCTTATCTGGATTATTACAATAGTTTCTTATATGCTCTGACTCTCTTATCCTCCATTCATTCTTATATAAGATTACCCAAATGAATTTTTCAGTATGTAAATCTGGTTGTTATGTTGAATTTTCCAAACTGAAATAATTTCCATAGCACTGATCACTTAATGAATTAATACTTATTTATTCAACAAACACTGTTTCTGGGCATGATGGGACCCCTTTAATCCAAGAAACACTGTTTCTGGGCATGATGGCACCTCTTTAATCCAGCAAACACTGTTTCTGGGCATGATGGCACCCCTTTAATCCAGCAAACACTGTTTCTGGGCATGATGGCACCCCTTTAATCCCGGCACATGAAGCAGAAACTTGATCTCTGAAAGTTCCAGGCCAGCCAAGACTACATAATGAGACCCTATATAAACAACAACAACAACAAACCAACCACAAGCCCCTCTCCCCCTAAAAACACCCCAACAAAATTTTGGTATATTTTAATATAAAATCATACCAATATGGAATTGATAAATGATAATGCTCTTCTGTGCATTGCACCTCCCCCCCCCAAAAAAATGGAGGGAAATCAGAAGCATATTGAAGACAGATATCAAACGGGAAAGCTAGAGAAAGCTAAGGAAACCATATTTGGTTGGTAACAGCTTAGCCTACCAGTAATGTATACAATCCTCTGAGGAAGAACTCATTCACTTCTGCAAGGAGATAGTAACCCACAGGAGGACTCTGTATTCATGATACAAACACCTTCCTATCTGCTGCACGGATAGCTAGTGATATATATAATTATTCAAAGAAAAAAATTTCATCAGTAAGATGAACTCAGTAAAACTGGAAAGTGTTATTAGTAGCCTTTTTATCTTTGGAATCTACATAAAGATTTCCAGGCTAGCCAAGACTACATATTGAGAACCTATATAAAAAACAACAACAACAAACCAACCACAAGCCCCTCTCCCTCCAAAAACACCCCAACAAATTGGTATATTTTAATATAAAATCATACCAATATGGAATTGATAAAATTCTATACACTGCATATATATATATATATATATATATATATATATATATATAGAGAGAGAGAGAGAGAGAGAGAGAGAGAGAGAGATATCACATATAGACTATGGAGAGGTATACATGAAACAATCCTCCAAATACATGACTGCAATTCTAATGAGGGCCATTAACAAGACCACAAAATGAGAAAAGACAAAATACTATATACTGTGAGATCATATTTTTGAGAGATTGGCACTTAAAGGATAAGTAGAAACAGCTTAAGTCTGGGAGTGGGAACAGTGTGTAAGCTGTCTGAGAGGGAAAGGAGCTGAGAGTGTCAGCACACTGCAGGCAACTTGGCAACGACCAAAAATCTGGTTAGGGAGATAAAGACCAGTTCATGTTTGGCTTATAAGACATGGTTTGAACTTCATTCAGACTTTTCAAGGGTTAAAGTAACTGTAGATGGATAAATGATATGAGCACAAGCACGCGCTCACGCGCTCTCTCTCACACACACACACACACACACACAGTTTTCAAAGGCTCACTGTTTGCTAGTAGAGAACACACTGTGGCCTGAACAACCAATAGGAAGTTAATACATTAGACCAAAAGAGAAAGACTAGTGACGAGCAGGCTGTCCTAACTTTTTTTTTTTAAGATTTATTTATTTACTATGCATACAGCACTCTGCCTGTATACAGAAGAGGGCATCAGTTTTCATTATAGATGGTTATGAGCCACTATGTAATTTCTGGGAATTAAACTCATGACCTCTGGAAGAGCAGTCGGCGTTCTTAACTTCTGAGCCATCTCTTCAGCCCCTGACCCCATCTTAACTTCTGTGGTGCAGTTAGCACATATGGCCATAAGTAGACCCATGTGCATGTTACTTCCTGTCATTAGGACATTTCTGCTCATGGGTTTTAATCACAAAACTACAACAGCTGTTTACAATGTAGTTTCTGACAAACACATTTGATATTTGACCTTATAAAACCTCTCTGGTTATACAACTACATGGTGAACCACATTACATGGGCCCCAACACAAAGATCCTTCTAATTTCCATCTCTAAGCTAGCCAACATCACTAAATGGCATCCCCATTCATCCAGGCACTGAGGCTAAACCTGCGTAGGTTAAACTTGAGTCTTCTCTTTTTTATATCTAACCATATATAAATGAAGTACCAACTAAATTAGGTATAATATTTAATATAAATCTATAGAAATTATTCTATATGGTTAACTAAACATGAATCTGGTTATAGTGTAATATAATGTGATGCTATAATTGTATCCCATTTTATTACTGTGTAAAGATAAAATATGCTTAATTTCGTAGATCTCACATTTATTTATTTTTTCTTTTCCTGCCTCCTGCCTCATTTTTCTCATTGTATTTTTCTTTTTTTCTTTCTTTCTTTTTCTTTTTTTTTTTTTTTGGACACAGACTTTCAATCTTACTCATGGCGTTCTTTCTGCATCAGTTCCTGAGTGCAGGGATTAAAGGCAAGAACTACCACACCTATCTTTATTTTTTTAAGAACAAGAAAAAAACCCATAACAAATAAAATCCAAACCTAATAATGCATGTCATCAAAAGGTTAACAAATAGATAATTTAAGACTGAAGGTACACGAGTTTCTAAAATGTTTTAAATTTAGTTTTTGAACATTTCTCTAAGAAGATTACAATCAGATTCTACAGCAAAATTGATTCCCTTACTCAATGAGCTGGTGAGCCCTACATCTGCCACCTTTCAGCCTGTCAAGTCTTGTGGATTTCATGCCTATTCATAATCTTAAAAAAATTGTGAAATTTATTAGCTACCCATTTGTCCTTTGCAATTGAGATAAATGAAATCAAGCTGGTGACGTGGCTCATCAGTAAAGGCACTCGCAGCCAAGCCTAACCTGAGTTCAATCCCTGGAACCCATATAATAGAAAGAAAGTACTGACCCCTGGAAATTAATCCTCTGATCACTATCTCTGATCACTAAGACTGCACCACGGCATGCCCTGATATACACACATACCATACATACATACATACATGCATACATACATATACACAAATAAGTAAATTCAAGTTATTCCTTGTTTTTTTATATTGCTAACATTGATATATCTCACAGTGCTTAGAACCCTTTAGAGAATTCTGAATTGAGATCATTAGAGATTTGCCTTAATTGTAAAGTAAGCCTGCACTCTTTTTTTCATGCACTTCTTTTTTGCCAGAATGTTCTCCTTTCCCCATTCTCTCTGCACTGTATCAGATCTGCTAGTAATAAAGTTTGTCTGATAAACCTGTTGACTGCATATTGTTCTCTTCAAGCCTGTAAGTCTGAGTCTATACCTTTGTTAACTTCAAAAAAGTACCAGTTGAAGTGAAAGAGCTTTTCCCTGCTGTGTCCAGCTTTCCATCTATTCCTTCTATGGTTTATGAGCAGCGTGCTTAAAACTGGGATGGCAGAATGCCTGTAATTCCAGGACACAGGAGGAAGGCTAAGCAAAACCACTGGTAGTTCAAGGCCAACATATAAGACCTTGTCTCCACTACCAACTGAGTGTCATTACCTTAACAACCTAGAAATGTATATTACTATATTCAAATAGCTTCTAAATGAGCAATGGGGCAATATGCTAACCTTACACAGTTCCATATAATTTTATGATATATAGCTATAATAAAAATTATATTATATTCATTACCAACTGTTAAAGGACAGACTTCAAAGTTGTTATAAAATGCCAAAGGCAGAAATGAGCTCACATAGAACATAATCTGTTAGGCCAAAAGAGCCCTTTGTACACCAAACCACACAGGATAATTTAGTCCATAAAAGAGTAACTGAAGACCATAATCAAAATGATATGCTAAGCAAAAGCAAGGAAAAACTTTGTTTATGCATTGCAATAAAACTATGGCGGATGGGCATAGCGCATCTCCTGTTGCACGCACCCTGTTGCTCATCAAGTGACATGGATCCGAGCTGTTTGTTAACCACAGAAGAAGGAGAATCTGAAACAAAAATGAGATTTCAACTTAAAAGTAAGCAGCAGAAAACTGCACAGCAATGTCATGATAATCTCTAAGCTTAAGAAACAAATGGATAAGGTGGGGAGAGAAGTAAGTACCGTGGCGTGTTTTCCAAGCAGTGAGTAAGCAGGGTCATGTGCTTAAGGTGTTATTCCAGGCAAGCATTTAGCAATCTTGAGAATAAGTTGAGAAAATCATTATTGTACTTCCATGCACATACCTTCAATACAATTCATCTAGCACATAAAGTGCCAGATAGATAATTAGAAACAGGGGATTTCCTCTAAACAGAAAATAGCTTGCCCTTCTCAAAAACAAACAAACATACAAACAAAAAACCCTCCCTCACCAAGCTCTTAAAATGGCTTTCATCCTGCTTTGAGAGATTGAAGGCATGAAATGAGATGCTCACTAGACTTTGTGAGATGCTGTTTGCTATACCATGAACTGAATAAGGAGTCAGGATGTTTAACAACAAAAAGTGGTTTATAGGGAAAATAGTCAACGAATTAAATACCTTTAAGGAAACATGAAACTTTAAGAACTCTATGGTCTATTGTGCATAATGAAACTATACTCTGTGAAAGCTTAGGCTTCATTATAGAGAGACCTGGTAGAAAAAGAGAAGCAAGAAAATGCTTAATGGTCTGTGCTTTCTTTTTCTACTTTGGCTTCAAATAGTACAACTTTATTTTGATCTTTTGGACACACTAAGTCTCTATTTGAGAATTCATTTCATTATTGGGTTCTAGTTTTAGAAAACACTGGTATAAAGGATATCAGCATATTGAAATGGAAAAGCCATTTGTCTGGTGTTAGCAAGTCTTAATTCTAATAATCGGCAACATTTTTAGGCAGGTTCTTCTTTCTCCCTAATCAGCACAGGAATGTAGTACCTTAACACATCTCTGACAGCTGACATGGCACAAGTGGGAAATTTCACAGCTAACATCCTGTGATAGAATGCAGTCAGAATATAGATACATTAATAAAAGTACTGCATAAAATTACCTTGATGTTTGCATCAAATACACAGAAAGCGCAAAGGAATATGCTTAGTCCTGAGTACTCCACACCTCCACACGCCTTATTAGTTATAAGAAAATATTTCCCCAAACCTGCTACTTCTGGTCTCAAGCATTTTTGGACAAAGATACCCAACAGAGAGAAGCCTCAGTATCCTAGCAGAGCTACAGCAAAGAGGGAAAATATGGGTACCAAACACGGCTTCATATCACATGTAAAAATGATTCCTAATTTCTAAGATCTTTTGCCCTAGTTCTTTTTTTAAAAAAATAGGTATGAACTTTATGAAAGCAATTTATGATAACAAGTATCAAAAATGTAAAACAGAATATAACTTGAAAGAAGCTATCCAACTTACAGTGACTTCCCACCCCCCAGGAAATCCATATGAATGGACTGAAATCATTCCACGTCCAGTAGGTATCACAGTATTGCCTACAACAGCAAAATTGGGTCTTCATTCAATTTATTGAGAACCGAGCGACAGGTTCATCTCCAGGTCTCTGTTCCAGGGTTGGAGTTGGATTTTGATTGCTACGCTAAAATGGGAAAGATGCCATTTCAAGATCTGTGGCTGCTTGCACACAAATGAGCCCACAGGCTCATGTATTTGAAAGCTTGGTCTCCAGTTGGTGGAACTATTTGGGAAGGATTAGGAGATGTTTTTGCCCTAGTTCTTAGTGAATGTTGTTAATAAGGCATATCTGGCTGAGCACCAGCTTGTTAATAGTAACATTTCATTTTCCCCAAACAGATATTAAGTTAAGATCATCCTTAGCTGAACAGCTAAGAACATACATCCTGCTTTCATTTTAAATCCACACCATTCCATTGTTTCCATGTGAAGTCTGAAGCCCGCTACCAGCACTATGTCTATTGAGCTCAAGTCTTCCATCTTCTAGTATCATATCAGTTTGCTCAGAGACTTTGATAAACCATGACATTAAAGTCTGAAGCTGCCGAGCAATGGTGGTGCATGCCTTTAATCCCAGCACTTAGGAGGCAGAGGCAGGCGGATTTCTGAGTTCAAGGCCAGCCTGGTCTACAGAGTGAGTTCCAAGACAGCCAGGGCTATATAGAGAAACTCTATTAAAAAAAAAAGTCTGAAACTTTACCCATCATCTCTTCACCAGAATATGTGGTTAAAAGTCTACTATGCAAGAAGGTAAATGGGAATGGTAGTATTTATTGGTTCCTTAATCTACCATATCTTTCTTTTTAAAATGGTTTCTCGTTTATTTATTTGAGATCTGACATTGCCAACTGCATTATTTTGAAAAGCAGACAATTTACTCTTTAGAAGTAAAGTTATGCTTCTCAAAGCAAAACAAAGTCAATTCATTAAACATTGGAAAAATCCCCTTCAGTGTCTTTTACAAATTATAGTTCATCCCCTCTGGATTCGTTACACATTTCCCTATGTTCTTCTTTAATAATTTAAAGGCTCCAAGACAACTCTAAAGCCACTAAAAATGCACTTCACAAATAATTTGGTTTTTTCAACATTATGAAATGCATATATCTTCTAGAGGTAAAATGTATCTTTTTTCTTTCAATAAAACTTAGAAAGTATCACTAAAAACTAAGGATCTTTAGTGCTAATCATCACAAAACTGTACTTTAGTCTTACAGCATTTAAAATAATAAAGCTTACATTAACAACAACAAAACCCTATTTTAACTAAAACATTTTCATCGTACTGTTTTAGATTGTCACAATTGTGTATTTCTAAGAATTACTTGTTATTCATACTACTGTGTGTGGAAATGTACATGCTACAGCTAGCTCATACATGGGACAAATTGTGAGAGTCAATTCTCTCCACAATGTGGGTCGTGAAGACTGAACTCCTGCTGTTGACTGGCCCCCAGGGCCTTCACCCACTGAGCCATCTCACCTGCCTAACATCCTTTAAAGGCTAATACTTGTGACTTTTGGATATTGCATTTACTTTATTTATAATCTTTGGAACAGCCAATTCTTTTTGGAATTATTATTTTCCTGTAACGTAAATATGCTAAGTGGCATACTTTTCTAATACTAGGTGTTCATAAATGCCTATAACTCCTGCTATAGAAATGCTTCCAATATTAACACAGTGACCATCAGAATAACAAGTACCAACTCAATCCTGCAGTTGGTTATGTACCCGACTTCATATTTCAGTGAACTATTTTAGAAGGCATTATCACAAAATAAAACCCAGAATATATAGTCTACTACTAAAAGAGGTATGGTAAGAAAACACATTTAAAATATTTAAAATTATATTATTTTAAAGGTAGAAAAATGTTAAGCAATATTTCATTCAGTACTAAGCTCAATATATATGCATTTATGTATATAGTATTTACTCTGTGTATACTATTTACACATAGTATATTCTTTACTCTGTATTTCTCCCAAATCTGCACTTTGATGTTGAGTAAATCCTTCAGTCATTTAATACCAGAACTTTTCCAATTATAGAAAAACAAAAAGTTATAATCTATCATATAACAAGACTTCTTCAGCCATATTTCCTAGGTTTGAATGGCTTTTCCCTCACTAATATTGTAATCCTAGACAAATTATTTTAATTGTATTGTTTCATTTCTATATCTACAAAAAAGTATGGAGTATTCTTTTGAGGACTTAATAAGACAATCCTTGTAAGCTACTCAACATATGGGAAAGAATCAGTTAATTCAACTACTTTCAGGGCCCTGGTATTAACTGAAAAAGAATGATGCAAATTTTTCTTCAAACTATGGAGTATATCTATTCATTTAGTTATAGTTTAAAACCCTAAGATTCACTATTGTTTTCTTCAGAATGTCTATCTCAGATTGATCTGAGCACTGCAGGGAAGCTAATAGTAAACAGAGCTTGCTTGCACATGATAGGTTAAATGCTGATTTTTTTCCAATATGGCTCAGTTTTGAAAAGCCCTTTTTTTAAAAAAAATAATAATCATCAATGTTTTACAACCCTTTTGGGGTATAAAAGTTACTTTTTTTTCCAATTGGCAAAACCGTGCCATAAAGTGAAAAAACAGTTCCTACCTGACCCTCTCTAGGCTGGCTCCATGCTCCAGTGGGCTCTGTGGTAGTTGGGCAAGTACCAGTAGATTCCACAGGGTGTTGTCACTCTGAGCAGGAGCCAGCAACCCATGACTTCAGGGGACCTGAAATGGAAAGAGAGACCTGGGCTTTTAAATCAGCTGTATACTGAATGCCTTTGTTGCAGCTACTTGGGACATTCATTTGATAAATGCACCAACAGCTCATTCTGAATCCTCAATGCTGTCTGCCTTAAATAGTCTTGATACAAAGGCATTCTGAAGAAGTAAGATATACTATAAATCAGATGTTATTCTCTCACAAGTATTAAGAACTATATATTTACCTATCCTGTCTCTATGCATCTCCATTAACCAGGGTAGGCTACACTACCTAAATATGTATTATAAGTAAGATGGTACTCTCTTGCAAGAATTTAAAACTATATGTACACATTGTCTATCCTATCTTTATGTCATCTGTCACATGGGGTAGGCTATATTACCTAAATATACTGGAAAATGGGAAAGTCATAGACAATAGCCAAATGAATTGCCTAAGCTCATGTAGACATAGGGTAAGGGACAAGATTTCAACTAGTCTCAGAACCAGATAATGATGAAATAAAGAAGGGGGGAAAAAAGCTTTTTAGGATTTAAAAAAAAAAAGTGCCCCTAAACCTGACTGAGTTTGTTCACAAGACCCAACCCATGGAAGCGATTCCTTGCAAGCTGTCCTCTGAGCCACATATATATGCTGTAGTACACCTCAAGCCCCCAGATAAATAAAACTGAAACTAATCAAGCTGGCTAGTGGTAGCACATGCTTATCATCTCAGCACTCAGAATAAGGCTTGGATGCAAATTCAAGGCCACCCTGAGCTAGGCAGCAAGAACATATCTCAAACAAACGAATCCCAAATAAGAAAACCAAATTGCCTGCCTCTAATTCTAGCCAGCACTCAGGGAGATGAGAAGAGAGACTACAGGTTTGGGAGCATCTGAGTATATATTGAGATCCTGTCTCAAAATACTGCTAACAACAAAACCACTGATTTATTATAAGTTATGTTGTATTGCTTAAAAGAAAATGAGGTATAATATAATCCCTAAATGACTTGTGGTATACTTTTTAACTTCTAGAAGAAAAATGTACTCCAAAAAAACTAAAATAGGAGGTTGGAGAGAGCGCTCAGTGGTTAAGAGAACTCACTGCTTTCGTTGGGGGCTGAGGTTAGGTTCCTATCACCCATGTTGGGTGGCTCACAACCACCTCAAACTCCAGTTCCATGGGGGATCTGCCCTCCCCCCCCCCCGAGTCCTGCCAAGGCCCATACACACATGCACATAATTAAAAATAATGAAAATAAATCTTGGGAAAAAAACCCCTTCTTTTAGAGTAGGTTGGTGCATATTTTATTTCAGAGTTGAGAACCTATGAGTTAGCATGAAGAACAAGCTAAATCACAACAGTTTTGCTGTTAACGTTTGAGTGGTTGTTTTCTACCCATGACCCTGATAATCAAATAGCTTCTGCTAAACACGGCTAGATCCCATACCCAAAATTTAAAACAGAACTTCTATGTAAAACTGATGAGAGACTTGAAGCTGAATCATCCTGCCCTCAATTAAAGGGAAAACCATGATTTAAACATCTAGCAACTCTTGTTTTCTTGTGGCACTGTAGGAACAAATCTAGAGCCTTAGGCATACTAAGTAACTATTCTACCACTAAGCTATGTCCCAAGCCCTAATTATTTTCTATGACTTATTTTAACAATAATTTAAAAATGCAGTTATCATTATTTGGTGTTTCAGAATAATGTAAGATATATTGCTGAGTGTAGTGGCACATACCTTAAACCTAGTACTTGGAAGGCAGAGGTAGGCTGATCTCTAAGCTTGAGGCCAGCCTGGTCTACATAGTGAGTTCCAGGACAGCCACGGCTAAACAGAGAAACCCTGTCTCAAAAAAAAAAAAAAAAAAAAAAGATGAAAAGAGAAAGAAACAGAGAAAAAGAGGGGATGGGGGAAAAAGGGAAGGGGAGGGGAGGGGAGGGGAGAGGAGAGGAGAGAGAAAGGAAAAGAAAAGATGTCATTGTTGGTAAATACGGTCTGGCTCCTTCCCACCCAATCCTACTAAAATTGATTGTAGATTATTATTTCTGCGAAGTGACTTGCTCTCAACTTTCATATATAGAAACTAGATATTGTTGACTCAGTCTACACTTTCACAGACTTCTCCTGGGTCCCATGGTTTGAAAAGAGAATAAAACATCTGTTAATGAAATAATTCAGAAACTCTATACTTTTTCTTTTTTTTTTAAATTTTATTTTCTAAGTTTTTTTTATTTACATTCCAAATCATTTCCCCTTTCCCGTTTCCTCCCTCCCCGAAAGTCCCATAAGCCCCCTTCCCTCCCTCTTTTCCCCATTCAACCCCCTCTCATTTCTCTGTCCTGGAGTTCCCTACATCCAGTCTTTCCAGGACCAGGGGTCTCTCCTTCCATCTTCTTAGAAATCTATTGATATGCGAATTGTGTCTAGGGTATTCCGAGATTCTGGGTTAATATCCCCTTATCAGTGACTGCATACCATGTGTGTTCTTTTGTGATTGGGTTACCTCACTAAGGATGATATTTTCAAGATCTGACCATTTGCCTAGGAATTTCGTGTATTCATTGTTTTTAATTGCAGAGTAGTATTCCATTGTGTAAATATACCACATCTTCTGAATCCATTCCTCCGTTGAGGGACATCTGGGTTCTTTCCAGCTTCTGGCTATTATAAATAAGGCTGCTATGAACATAGTGGAGCATGTGTCCTTATTGCATGCAGGTAAAGCCTCTGGGTATATGCCCAGGAGTGGTATAGCCGGATCCTCCAGGAGTGTCATGCCCAGTTTTCTGAGGAACCACCAGACTGCTTTCCAGAGTGGTTGTACCAGCTTGCACTTCCACCAGCAGTGGAGGAGTGTTCCTCTTTCTCCACATCCTCGCCAACAACTGATGTCTCCTGTGTTTTTGATCTTAGCCATTCTGACTGGTGTGAGATGGAATCTCAGGGTTGTTTTGATTTGCATTTCCCTAGTGACTAAGGATGATGAACATCTCTTTAGGTGCTTCTCAGCCATTAGATATTCTTCAGGTGAGAACACTTTGTTTAGCTCTGTACCCCATTTTTTAATAGGGTTACTTGCCTCTCTGGAGTTTAACTTCTTGAGTTCTTTGTATATCTTGGATATTAGCCCTCTGTCGGATGTAGGGTTGGTAAAGATCCTTTCCCAGTTAGTTGGTTGCCGCTTTGTCTTTTTGACAGTGTCTTTTGCCTTGCAAAAACTTTGTAATTTAATGAGGTCCCATTTGTCTATTCTTGATCTTAGAGCATAAGCTATTGGAGTTCTGTTCAGGAAATTCTCCCCTGTGCCCATATGTTCAAGGTTCTTCCCTAGTTTCCTTTCTATTAGTTTCAGTGTGTCTGGTTTTATGTGGGGGTCCTTGATCCACTTGGAATTGAGCTTAGTGCAAGGAGATAAGAATGGGTCAATTTGCATTCTGCATGTTGACCTCCAGTTGAGCCAGCACCATTTGTTGAAAAGGCTATCTTTTTTCACTGGATGGTTTTAGCTCCTTTGTCAAAGATCAAGTGACCATAGGAGTGTGGATTCATTTCTGGGTCTTCAATTCTGTTCCATTGATCTACATGTCTGTCACTGTACCAATACCATGGGGTTTTAAACACTATTGCTCTGTAGTACAGCTTGAGGTTCGGGATTCTGATTCCCCCAGAGGTTCTTTTACTCTTGAGAATAGTTTTAGCTATCCTGGGTTTTCTGTTATTCCAGATGAATTTTTGAATTGCTCTTTCTAACTCTATGAAGAATTGAGTTGGGATTTTGATGGGGATTGCATTGAATCTGTATATTACTTTTGGTAAGATGGTCATTTTTACTATATTAATCCTGCCAATCCATGAGCATGGCAGATTTTTCCATCTTCTGAGGTCTTCTTCAATTTCTTTCTTCAGAGACTTGAAGTTCTTGTCATACAGATCTTTCACTTCTTTGGTTAGAGTCACGCCAAGATACTTTATATGGTTTGCGGCTATCATGAAGGGTATCATTTCTCTTACTTCTTTCTCAGCCTGCTTATCTTTTGAGTATAGGAAGGCTACTGACTTGCTTGAGTTGATTTTATATCTGGCCACTTTGCTGAAGTTGTTTATCAGCTGTAGGAGTTCTCTGGTGGAGTTCTTTGGGTCGCTTAAGTATACTAAAATATCGTCTGCAAATAGTGATAGTTTGACTTCTTCCTTTCCAATTTGTATCCCTTTGACCTCTTTTTGTTGTCTAATTGCTCTAGCTAGGACTTCAAGTACTATATTGAAAAGATATGGAGAGAGAGGGCAGCCTTGTCTAGTCCCTGATTTTAGTGGGATTGCTTCAAGTTTCTCTCCATTTAGATTGATGCTGGCTACCGGTTTGCTGTAAATTGCTTTTACTATGTTTAGATATGGGCCTCGAATTCCTGATCTTTCCAAGACCTTTAGCATGAAAGGATGCTGAATTTTGTCAAATGCTTTCTCAGCATCTAATGAGATGACCATGTGGTTTTTTTCTTTGAGATTGTTTATGTAGTGGATTACTTTTTCAATTTCTTGATTCTAATCCATGTATCTTTTGAACATCTTATATCTAAGAAACTTAAGTGGGAAGACAATAGACGTACCTTTCATTCTTATTATTGTATCTGTGCATGTAATACCTGCACACATACCATACCACACAGAAGGTCAGAGGATAATTTTCAGGAGTCAGCTCTCTCCTTCCCACAGTGGGATCTAGGAACTAAACTCAGGTATCAGGCTTCCATGGCCAGCTCCTTCACTCACTGAGCCCTCTCCTGGCTCCTCAGAATTTACTGATAGGCACAAAATATATACCTTTTATATATAAGAAACTAACAACTAAAATCGAATATACCAATTTTGGTACCTTGTCAAACAGAGCAAGCCTCGGTCTTTATGACTTTTAAAAGCTTCATGTTTACTTCACTTTTTGACTCTAAGCTTGGACATTCAACATTTTCATAGAAAATTTCTGCTGATCAATAAGGACCGCACGCGTGATTCATCACAGACACAGCTGGCACACACAGAACCACTATAGGGTCTTTTGCTTTAGACAATTTCACAAGGACTTTAGGTCCTGAAGCACAAATGTCTTGAGGTTCACCTGGAAACAGACCACATGCAAGGCAAAGACTTTGGTGCTTTCCTGACCTTCTCCAGTATGGAGAAAAACAATCACTTTAGGACAGCCTAGGGTTGTTAGAGGCTGTAATGTAGCAAAGCCTATGACTGTATATCAATGCTGTACCACTCGCAGTTCCCCTAAGCAACAAAAACTAAAGCTAATTTTGGTACTTTCTATCCTGATAGTAGTAACATGTATTATGAGAAAATGGGATCAATTACTGTTAATACACACACAAAATTGCATCTAATTGTTAAGTACGGGGGCTATCAGAAAATTCTATTTATATTTTATGTGTGTATTTCCTGTTATTTCACAAAACCCCTATGTATTTACTCTCCCCCCTCCCCCCCCCCGTCCCCGAGACAGAATATCACTGTGTGGCCCTGGTTTGCCTGGAATTTACTATGTAGATCGACCAGGCTGACCTTGAATTTACAAAGATCCACCTGCCTTTGTCTCCTGAGTGCTGGGATTAAAGGTGTGTTCCACCATGCCTAGCACCACTCAAAATTTTTTACTCAAAAAAGAGCTTGCTTCAATTTTCAAATTTTTGGAACTATGTATGAAAGGTAAGTAAGCCTCCACTTACTTTTCTAATACTCACAGTGTCCACTTTATTCTAATACTTACAGTGTCCACGTTCTTCCTCATATAGTTTTTCTTTCTATCCAAATTCACTTTAATACTTGGCTTGTTTCTGACAAATTTTGGTATCTTAAAAATACCTATGTCTATAAGGTGCTAGCAAGATGGCCCAGTAGGTAAAGGTGACTACCTCCAAACCTAACACTCTGAGTTCAATCCTCAGAATCTACACAGTGGAAAGAGAGAGTTGACTTTGAGAGTCTTCATCTGACTTTCACATGTGTGCTCCTGACATGCTTGCATGTATGCATGTGTACACAGGCACACACATGAGACTAATAAAACTAAAAAGACATTAAATATATCAAGACATTATTTTCCTTTTTGTTCTTTTTTTGTGTTTTGTGACTTCTTTGTGCTTTAAAAACATTTTGAGCTATAGTAGTATACATAGCATGAATTCACAGTAAAATGTTTTAATATATGTCATTTTGTAATCTGATCAAATTGTCTTGTTAATTATTAGTTTTAAGTATAAGAAAAGATTGCCCTACCAGGAAAAGAAATTGGAGAAAGTTTTGCCTGACTTTCTATTAATATAGCATGAAATAATAACACATCAAGCCCCTAAATTTGTTCCAAATAAATTTGTTTCAGATGTTTGAATTTATTATATTTTACCACAAAATTAGTCATTATTAACAAATAACTATGGTTACCATTGCTGGATCAGATATTTATAAAGCAAAGGTTAACTAATTCTACCCATAAATGGTACATATTAATTCTAAATAATTAAATCAGAGTTTTCAAAGGAACTAACACCCAAACTCATTATTCCTTAGGAAGAATAAAGCAAAATATATCAAGTATTATAAATACATTAGCGTGAGAACTAGGCACATGTTTCTTCTGTGGTGAACATTTTAACAACTACCATAATACCTACACAATATTATTACACTTGATAAACTATTTTATGCTGTATCTTCCATTATTCTCAAGAAATATTCACCAAGAGAATTAGAGTATTAATATATCCTTAGTGCACTGATTGTCACTATATATAGTAACAGAATTTGACAGCATAAGAGCAAGAAACAGATCATAAAGTACTTTTGCTGCCCTACATATAGAAGTTGACTATAGCAGTACTGAGTAACAATATATTGAAAAAATTCAAATAACAGAAGGAAATGATTTAGTGTGCATGCTAGTATGGCTAAAGAATTACTAGGTCTATAGAAAATACTGGTTAACTATAATACACACCTAAAAAAAAAAGGGAAAAGCTAAGGGTCTATAAACACAGGTTCATTTTGGCACACAGGAAATGTCTACAAAAAGATCAAAGCAGGCATGAAATTCAGCAGATTTATTAGAAAGTAGTTCAGAAACTTTAAAAATAAACATCTATCTCTTCCAAATAGTTTTCCAGTAAACTAAAGGCTTATATATTTGCCCCTCTGGGAAACGCTCCTGTCAACTCAGCCCTCTGCAGTAGATATGGAACACCACTCTATTGCCAGGAAGGGAAAGAAAAGCTGCAAGCACATTAGCTTCCCATCTGAATGGGTGGGGAAACACTGGGCTACACAGAGCAGGATTAGAGAGCAACTGCAGACGCTGCTTAAGCACACATCAATAACCTGAAGCTCGAGGGTCCCCTGAAGAGCCCTCATGAGGAGACTGATCGGAAGTGGAAGTGGAAGTGGAAGGCTGATGCTGGCCCTGGGCTAGCTCTTGCTGCCTCTGCTGCTCAGCCTTCTTAAGCCTCAGCTGCTGCAGGCGCTTACGTAGCAAAGCTATCTCAGGCCCCCTTAAAAATTCTGACACAGATAGGAAAAGAAAGGAGAAAGTAACACGACAAAAAATAGTATAAAGATGATTATACACTTAAAAAGGGAAAGATTAAATAAGACATGCTTAAAAGAGAAATACTAAAAAAATTACTGATAAAAAGTCATTAAATTATGAGACAGACTACACACATACAACTAGATGTTTCTCTTTAATTATCACAAATTAGACACATAATTTCTATAAATATTTAACTAACCAAACTAACAAAAATAAAATATTGTAAAAGCAAAACACTATTTTAATTTTACTTTATAGTTCTTTATATTATGGTAGTGCAGATTGAATACAGGGCCTAAGTACATATTCGATTACTGCACTATACATTTATCCATTAAGATTCTAAATTAAACATTCAAATATTCACCATTTTTCTTCTCTTTATATAGAAAAAATAGCACAGAATAGCTATGAAATATTAATCTAAATAATCTAAACAAAAATCTAAGTTACTCTACTAATTTCAGTCAAGTAACAATTAAAATTCAATAAAACAAGTAGTTTTGTTTTTAAAAACAATTATGAGAATTTGTTATAACTTTTAAAAATGAAAGTTGTATGTCATACCCTTAAAAAATGTTTCTATTTATGTCAGAATTGACATTTTAGCTCAAAAAGATTTATACAATATTTTCTTAACCTTTTCTTTGGAAATGACCCAGGTAAAAAGGAAAATTACACAAAATTCTGCAAAGAGGTAGCTGTATATTGCTTATATATGAGGCTTCCAGGTCAACAAAACATTGAGCAAAATAATCCTTACCCCTATGGAGTTTACGTCTGAGGGAAAATAGACCTCTGTGAATATACATTACACATGCATGCACAGATATCTCTATTATATGCATACATGTGTACCCGGGGGTAACAGCTATATTAAACTAGTACAGACGGCTTGCAGGTTAGATGAAAGGGAGAGAGTGCTGGTTTGTGAACATTCTTAGAAAACTACTTCACTACTTAGAAAAGGTGCTACTAGACCAAGGCCTCAAGGCCATGAGGAAGCTAGCTTTATGGCTCTCCTGAAGGAGCTGCCCCAGGAGGAGGAAAGGGCAAGGGAAGTGCTCAGGGGAAACATGGAGATGTGAGAGACAAAGACTCTCTTTTACCTACTACTTGCCACAGTGAAGAACAAGAAAGAAAGAACAATTCTCTCTGGAAAGAACTAATTCCCATCCACATGGAGAAATTAACCAGAGACTGAATGTAAGAGCCAAGGATTCCTAACAAACTTGGATGTCTCTTGTGATGAAACTTCAAGGATCCTGAAGACAGATAAGAACTGAGCCCTGGAGAACTTAAGTGTTTAAGAGAAAACAAACAAAAAACCCTAACAAACAAACAAAAACAAAAGACAAGAAGAAGCCAGGACAGGGCAGGCACAGTTGGTGACCGAAGCGCTATGGTAAAGTGAGAAAGGTGTGTCCACAAAGGGTGGAAACAGCCAGTGTGTTGACAGTTCTGATACACTCCTGAAAGGATGCTGAGACCCGACAGTTGGCTTTTGCATTGCGTAAGTCAACGACAAGACTGATGAAAGCTGTCGTGGTGTACTAACAGGAGCCAGAACCAGACTGCTGCAGGTTCCAGAAGTGGGCGATGGAGTAGAACAGAGAGGTAAACACTGCAGAGCACTGAACTCTAGTAGAAGAGGAGGTTAGAGGATGGTGAGGAAGACAGGTCAAAGGGAACGTGGTGTGTCCTAACTGGGGAGAAAGTTCCTGCTGCTCGAGTATGCTTAATTGAGGAGAAGGAAAAGACAACACAAGGAAAGAAGTAGGCGAGTACACAGACAGGCATTACTGAACGGACCAAGGACATGGAGGAGGGGAGTGTAAATGGCACCAAAGGGCAGGCGAAGAATGTGGGGAAGGATGTTCTCAGTTGTAGATTTGGTAATGAAAGCACACACAATTCCTCCCAGTGACACTTGCAGCAAATTGCATTTCTGCCTCTAATGCATATTTTGTTATTTGGGGAATCAAGGATGCTAGTGTCATTAACCTCTTATTACTGTAGCCTCTGATTATAAAGAATTGTCTTCAACCAGCTAATTAAGAGTTAATGAACAATTCATCCTGAGTGAGGTAACCCAGACCCAAAAAGACTAACACTAGGTGCACATTTTCTTCTATGTGGATACCAGCTGTTCTGTACAGTCATCAGAACCACAGAGGTTAGGTAAAGGTTAGGGACCAGAGGGATGAATAGATTTTCCCCAGAAAAGGCAAACAGAATGCACACTTATAGAGAACAGGGACTGAAGTGGGAGATCAAGCAGGAATGGAGAGAGAAGAGGGGTAAGGAGGGAATATGGGGAGAGACAGCTAAAATTAAGGGCTATTGGAGTGATAGTAAGGAAAAATAATATAGCAGAAGCTTCCTAAGACATATACATACATGTATGAAGATGACCTAAATAACACTGCCAAGTAACAGAGGAGAGAGAGCCTCAACTGGACATCTTGTCAACAAATGTAGTTCCCAGCACTGGGATTAGGTTACATCTAGTTGAGTTGCTGGCAAAACAACCCAGGCTGTTGCAAAGACTATAGGTTGCTCTCCACAAACTGATGGCAAGGCACTATTGCTGAAAATACCTACACAACTCACTGAACACAGAGAAGTTGGCACCTATTTAGAGCCTTCACCCTCACTGGATAGTGTTCTTGGTACTAGAAGGTACCCTGAATAGTACTGAAGGAGAAACAATACCAACCCAGCTAAAAACTCTTCACTCTACAATGGTGTACTGCCTGCAAGGTATGCTAATGTAATGGTGGCACAAAGTTGGTAGGAATAACCAATCAATTATCACATCTGACTTAAGGCCCATTCCCCAAGATGGAACCCATAGCCATGTTGATTGGCTGATGAAGAACCTGAAACTAGAGAGCCCACGGACCTAGGGGTAAAACCAGATACTACAGAATGTAGTTCTACTAAAGGAATGCAGTAATAAATGGCTCCTGTTGATGCTCTGCTGTAGTCATAGATCAGTGCCTCACTCGGCAATCACCAGAGAAGCTTCCTCCTATAGATGGGAACAGATACAGAAACCTACAGTCAGACAATATACAGAGTGAAGAGACCTCGGAACACTCAGTCCTAAACGGGATGTTTCCACCAAATCCTTCCTCTGAGGGCTCAGGAAAAATCTATGGAAGAGGAGGCAGAAAGAGTGTAAGATCCAGGGAGGGTGGAGAACACCAAAGAAACAAGGCCTTCTAACCAAAACAGGAATGGCAAACATGAATTCCAGAGACCGAGGCAGCATGCACAGTGGGCCTGCATTTGTCTGTGTCAAAAAGGGATCTAGACCTAAAATGAAAAGTAGACACATGCCTCATTCCTAACCCAGACACTGTCTCAATTGATAACCACTTGCAAATGAAAATTTAGTTTTCTCCAAGAGTCTCACTGGGGAAACAAACTACTCTTACATGTAGCCTGCATTCCCAGCAGTGAATGGCCAACACAAAATGAAGTCAAGGGCATCTTTGGAGATTCTCTCATAATGTTGGTGTCAGGGCTTTCTTCCTTTTTCAATTTTACCTTTTTTATTTGTTTTCATTTTCACCCTACAAGTCCTTTGCGTATATATAATGGCTTGCAATTTTGTATTTTTATGCGATTCCAGAGTGTGCAGACAAGTGGGTCCTTGTATCTATATTTGTTTCTTAAGTCTTTTCTTGGGTTCTTTTCCTTTAGTTTGTTGGTTTTGTACTATTCCAATTTGCTTGTTTTTGTTTTATCTTATTATATTTTATTTTGTTATTATCCCATAGATGCCTGTTTGTTTTCTAACAGAAAGGGGGTGCATCCATAAGGGAGAGCGGGCGGGGAAGGACTAGGAGGAGCAGACTGAGAAGAAACCAAAATCAGGATATATTGTATGAAAAACAAACAAAACCCCTATTTTCAAAAAAAAAAGAGAAAGAGAACAATTCAAGCATTACTGATAGCCTTCTAATGTAAGTTCTTCCTAGAAAATCTACCAGTACCAAGGAGGAAACTGTGCATGATCAAATACTTTATACAATGGCTTTTAAAAAGTGTTCTACATTCCATATTTTAGTCAATAATAATAATAATAATGCTTTTAGCACCAAGAAATATGATTATATATTAATTTACAAGGGAAAAAAGTCATCCCAAAGCTAAGCAAGTACTAAATTAAAAATTCTCAATAGACATATCAAATTAAACAAACAGTTCCACTTACCAGCTTGGAATACTATAGCAGAGATAGACAGACTCACATATCCTTTTAAAAATATGTAATTATATATAATTTATAAATGCATACACATGTTTTGGGATTAATTTTTAACATAAATCCAAATTGAAGGGTAATATAATTATTTTGGTTTAACTGTTTACAACCACTTGCTCAACAAACCACTAAAAACTACTATCTCATATAGAGAACTAGCCCTATTCTCATTTTCTTCTCAAAGGTTTCTGCCTACTCTAATAGGCTTAATGTCATTAAGATAGGAGAAAAATCAAAACACCTAGAGTTGAGCCAAGAATAGGCCACTTGTTTATTGCTTCAATCCACACCTTTAGAAGGCACAGGACCTTCTGAATGATGGAATATGTTCCTATCTAATTCAGTGGAAGTGTATCTGTTTGCTCTCAATTTTTCTTCCAGTTCTAACTTGTTTCCTATCTTGGGTCTGGCATGATCTTATTTTAAGGAACTACCATACAGCTATTATTCAGGTTTTGAAAATTTTGCTTTTACTATACTCTATGGCTCTGTATTTAATTTACTAGTAATGTTTCTCTAGGGCTAAATTTAGTGTAATGATTATACATAGTCTGAAATTGTGAATTTAAGCAGTTATGTGTAAGAATCCATTTACAGGCCTTACTAGCTACATATCTTCTGGTAATGGAATTCTTGCAGTCTGAGTGATCTATTTAATCAGAAACTTAAAGTTCCTGGAAGTGACTCCAGTATCAGCGAGCCTCTGCTCCAAACTAAATTTTGTATGCACTTAAGTCACCATTTAATCCAAAGTTACCATATTCTCTGATCATAATTTTAAATGGGTTCTAAGTAAATTCAAAGGAAGAAAATAAACTATCAATACTCTCTCACCTTAAGCTTTCTAACACAGATAATATTTACAAATGATGCAGCAAATGAAACAGTACCCAAGTCTAGCCTAGGAAACACTTAGTAAAGAGAAGTCCAAGCACCATCAAGAGACTGCAATGTTCTGTACTTATGCTGAAATACTTTAAAATGTAAACTCATAAGCCTATTTTACTTAATTTGGCACAAAAACTATTTTTTAAAAATGTACTTTTATAAATGTATTTAAAAAAAAAAAGTCTTGCTGAATGAGCCATAGAAGAATGTGTACTGAATCACAATGTCTGAGCTACAAACACAGGAAATGATTTCAAGTAGTCTGATGTAGCTACTAAAATAAAACTCAAGAACACAAGGGATGAAGAAGCAACAACATGAGGAAAAGTCCTCCAGTGATGTAAAATTCTACTTGACTTTTAGATATTCTTCTAACTCTGCTTTGAAACCCACAGCCCATGTAAGTGTGCTAGAGACACTGCTGTACCAGGATCTCAAGTCTCTTCTCCACTTGTGCCTCTATTTGACTTTTATCCTGCCAGGATTCTAGTTGTCCTGGTTTATTCATTTATATTTACAACAGTAAGATTTTAGAAATGTATTTTTATAACAAGGCAAAAATTATCTATATAATTGTACAGCAAAACATGGACCAAAAATGATAGGCTGGAAATCTAAACACAGCACATCTCCTACATGTTGTTAACTATAGAGCTTGTTGGGTAGTGGTACATGGCTATCATTTCAGCACTTGGGAGCAAAGGCAGGAGAATCCAGAGTTCAAATCTAGCCCAGGCATGAGATGCTATCTCAAAACACTTCCCCCAAAAGAGAGTAGCTTACCAAACATATGGTAATGGCCATATGTTAACTGCCAGGTATAATGTGCTACACAGGTGATCCCAGAGCTCCAGATACTCAGATAGGAGGATTCAATTCAAACTTAAGGATCTCCTTCCCCACAAAACAGTTAATAAGATGGGGCTAAAATTCTAAAGACTAAAATATCAACATATACCACCTTAAAAACAACTTGATATTTCTTAATATGCATGCTACAGCTTTAGAGCCTATTGGTGGAGGGGAAAAAAGACATTCTTATTGCAGACTCAAGAGGCAATGAATGTCCTATCCTAGTGAGAACATAGGCTAGTTAAAATAAGTAACAAACAAATTAATAAAAATGAAAAAAAAACCCATAAAGCTTAACAGGTAATTTTGTGAAATAAACATGTTTTTTTTAATGTAACTTTTTTTTTTAAATAGAAAATATTTTTTCCAAAGATTTACGTAAGGACACTGTAGCTGTCTTCAGACACACCAGAAGAGGGCGTCAGATCACTTTACAGATGGTTGTGAGCCACCATGTGGTTGCTGGGATTTGAACTCAGGACCTTTGGAAGAGCAGTCATGTGCTCTTACCCACTGAGCCATCTCTCCAGCTTAATGTAACTTTTTAGGGAAAGGGGAAAAGAAAAAGGACTCCAAAATAATTATGGGACCACCTTCAGGAAATACTTAAGCTAAAGAATATCTTCCTAATAAAAAGACAGTAACAACATAAGAGTTAAGACCAAAGAAAGCTTTGGCACAGTAAATGAACTAAGAGTCAGTCAGCACTCCCAGAACATGACGACAATCTGGGAATAAAAGGACAGAGTGATAACACTTAGAACTGCAAGCACCAGGCCAGGCAGGTACTCAGGTCTACAGTAGGGACATGGAAGTGCTTTCTTTTGTGGCTCTATTTCTAAATACAATTAGCTTTCAAAGAGTGGTATAAACAGCCAAGTTGTAGAAGCTTATTAAAGACTTTAAATGCTTGCTGTGGCCTCTTTATGGAGACTGAATTATAAAGGAACAAGAGCAGGTGCAAGGACAGCAATTGACAGTAAGGAATGGCACTGAAATGCAAAGAGGTGGAATAAAGTTCAGATACAGTGGCAATAAGACTTGCTGATGAACTGAATAGGATATAAAGAAATCCAAGAATTCAAAATTACTAGCGACTTATTAAAATAAGTGAATTAAAATGAAAACATAAAAGGACTGGTAAGGGCTGGTGAGATGGCTCAGCAAGTAAGGGTATTTTTCCACCAAGTTTAACTGTCTATTGGATGTATGTAGTGGATGGAGAGAATAGACTCATGAAAGTTGTCCTCTGACCTACACACACACACACACACACACACACACACACACACACACACACACACACAGCACAAACGTAATCAATTTTTTGGAAAAGTTTAAGAGAAAAGGACTCAGGTGAAGCATTAAGGGGATGGGAAGGACAGAAGCCCGCGATACTTTTATTTTGAACAATCAATGAAAACAACCAAAATAGAGTCCCAAATAATAATAATAATAATAATAATAATAATTAGACAAAATAATCTGCAACTTAGGGCTGTAAGACAAGGCTTATAATGCACCTCTGGAAGACATACATTAGAGGCAAATCAGAGATGGATAAAGTGAATGTAGAAAAGACAAGAGAGTCATCCTGAGAGGTTCAACCACAATACTCAATTAAAAGTAGATAGAAAAAGAAAAACTAATGATGGTTATCAGAAGCTGAGCCATGCTGGATAACAAGAGCAAACAGCAAGCATGGTGGTGTAAATACCAAGAAAGGCAAGAAGGGAAAGACTGCTAAGTGCAACTCAACCAAAGCTCTACAAAGGCACTGACAGAAATGTTCTCATGATTGACACAATGCAGCTCACTGGTAACTGCCAGTTTAAGGTGGTATATGGGAAAAGGAGGCTGAAAGCAGCTTTGGGTTGGTCCATGAATAAATGGGGAGGGCATGAAGATGGGGTTGCAGAGAAACAGGAAGTGAAGAAGTAGTGCTGCCTTATTTGGAGGAATATAGTATGGTCAAGAAAGGCTTTCTTTCTAAAGAAAGAAATAACAGTATGTCTGTGGTTAGAAGGAAAACTTCAGCAGAAAAGGCAATAATGACACAGGAAAAAGAGTGGATCTGGGGAGGCAGGGGAACAGGAGTCTAGTCCCTGGGAAGCTGGAAAGGTATGCTGCAAACTGTTCTGGCCAGGTGTGTATGAGAAGAGAAGTTACATTTCTTCTAGGTAACTTACATGTAGGCATTAGGAAGTTAAATGGTCAAGAAAGCGAGTGCTTTCGTTCTTTACTGCAATAAAGCTTGCAGCTTATGGAGAGGAGAAGGGCAAGCCAGAGTACTTTAAAAGTCATGAAGGGGTAAAATAAACACACAAAGGCACTGAGAGAAAGACTCCTCGGATAGTGCTGTGGTGTGATGTTCATCATCATCACCATAAGATTCGGGTGTAGACTACAGACCCTGAAGCACTGCAGCAAGTTTTCTGTCTCACTGTTTGTCATCAACTACTTAAAATGATGAAGGAAAGGTGTAAATATGTATATAAAGAGGCATCCACAGCAAGATGAGTACAGAGAACAGCCATTTCCACGTGTCTAGCTTTACACGAGGTGTTAGCAGACATCACAGCTCTAGACTGAGATTCCCACCTACCACATTCTCACAATGGACAGTTCCCAGTGTCTAGTAAGCCATCTGGATTTGGATTGGCTTTGGTAAGTACAAAAGGATCAGAAAAAGAAAACAAAAACATTCCGTCCTTCCAGTTGAAACGTTAGACTGAGGGTAATAGCAAGGCGGCTGCTGAAACAACTGTAAGTGTAATCTATACCTCATACCAAATCAATCTCCTCAGAAGTGGTACAAATTTAGACACAGGAAAATATTCTATCATAGCTTATAAAAGTTAAGCAAAATTCTCAATCTACTAATTCAAAAACATTTCCTTTCTTTAAAATTTTTATGGACAAAGGTACCAAATAATATTCAAACAATGATCATTTGGCCATCACAAAAGTATTCTTCAGTGCTTAGGATATCAGACACTAAAAGGAGATCAGCAGCTTAAACTGTGGTATAAAAATGTACAGCACAGCTAAGAAAAACACTTCTTAGAAGGCTCCAAAAATATTTAACTCACAAATGTACTTAAGAAACAACTGCAACTAGTTAAGACTCAGTAGAACTTATTTGCAACAATACTAGCACTTTAAAAATCCTTATCTTGAGCCTTCAGTGATGGCTCAGAAGTCAGGAGCACTTACTCCTTACAGAGGACCTGGATTCAGTTCCTAGCACCTGCATGTGGGCTCGAAACTGGTATAACTCCAGGTCCAAGAAGGCCGATGCCCTCTTCTGGCCTCCTCAGGCATAAACACGGTGCACAGGCAAAACAGACACATAAAATAAAAGTATTTAAAGTTTTTCTTATCTTTAGTAATTTCACTAGTTTTAGTCTACTACCAACTCCTTTGACCCCTTTTCTTAAACCATGCAACGTATTTTATTTTCCTCAAGCTGAAATGCCATGTAAAATGTGAAAGAGCCAGCTTTCTAATTTGGCTTTAGCTTACTGTTTTGATAAACTGTACATAGTGTTAACAGTTATGCAGCTAACCCTGACTTCTATTCCCATAAAGTGAGTATTAATTATCGAAAATGAAAGATAATACCCCATTATCTGAGATCTGACATCAGTGACAATTTGGAGGCAAAGCTGTTAGGAAATTGTCAGAGATCTTACTTTAGATACCAGCATTATTACTAACTATATCCCTTGCTAATATTTTTGTTCTGTATTAAGTAAAATGCCTCCTTAAAAGAATTAAAAAATAAACAAATGATTATTTTTTACTATATTTACAAGCATACAGTTAAAATTTCAAGTAGACTATACAACATGTATTTGCTGAAATTATTGTAAATAGTAGTATATTCTACAGTTGAGGTGGGAAAACATAAGAAGTTGCTGTACTGAGAGAAAAATGTGTTAGCAGAATTTATGAACTCATATTTTTTACTAGCATCAAGTACCATAAAGACAAAGAATTGGTAAGATAATTCACATATATATATATATAAAATAATTCTTCTGGCAAAGCATACTATGTTTTTGAGAAAGGACCACTGTAGATTCACTATTTTGAATATATTCAAAGTATTTAATAATTTGAAGAAAAATTGAAAATGTAAATACAATGGAATAATAATAATAATAAAATATATTTTATTATAATAATAAAATAATAATAAAATATATTTTTAATATAGACATAGAACCTAGTAAATCTAGAACAGTATTTTGGTTAGTAATGGTATATAAAATAATCTTTCAGTATATTAAACTATGTCAAAATAGTACCTGCTATTACCATAAATAAAATTACCTCATATAAATTAAAGATTCACTATTTGTAAAAATTCATGCAAATTAGACACACTTGAATTTTGTGTTTAAGTTATACTTGTATACTAAAAATAATTTTGACTATTTCAGCAAGAAGTTACTGTAATTTAGAATCTTTCAAAACAGACTACAAGGTATTCCTTCTCAGAGATCACCACATAAACAACCTACTTGAGGAATAACATCCTCACCAGATTGATGATGTGTGTGGTGTCCAGACGCCTCAACAGACTGCCTTGGCTCACTGTCTGGAGAAGGCAGTAAAGAGCTGGAACAAGGGCTTCCTATGGCGGCTGCGGCCGCCTGAGCCTCAACTGAGACTGTAGAGGATGTAGAAGGCTGAAGAAGTGCAGCTGGTGTATCTACATCCATTGCAGTTTCACCCATTTCCAAATTAGGACTTGATGGAACCGTAGGAAGAGTTGAAACATCTGGCTGATTTGTTCCACCTTCAAAAAAGCACATGTTAAAGCAAACTCAAGTTTCTAAAAGCCCTATTCATTTTTAGGTTAGATGTATGAGTGTTTTGGTGACACGAACATTCGTGCCTGCAGATGGCAGAAGAGGGTGCAAGATCTCCAGAACTGGAGTTACTGACAGGTGTGAATAGCCATGGGTTCCGGGAACTGAACTCAGCTCCTGTTCAGATCTCTCAGATACTGGAACACCAACCAGGCAGCACACACCAGCTGATATGAGGCCCCTGACACATAGACAGCACAGGACTGTCGGTCTGGGTTAGTTAGAGAAGATGCACCTGACCCTCAAGAGACTGAAGGCCCCAGGGAGTTTAGAGGTCTGGTGGGGTGGGGACATCCTCGTGGAGACAGAGGGGTGGGGAGGAGGTATGGGATATTGAACAGTTGGAGGGTGGACTGGGAAGGAAATAAAATCTGGAGTTTAAAATGAATGAATGAATGAATAAATAAATAAATAAATAAATAAATAAATAAATAATAAAATAAAAGAGCCAGTGATTGGGCAGTAGAGAAAGGAAGACAGAACTTGAGGATGGAGTGAGGGGCCTCAGGAGGACCAGAGGGAGGGAAGGAGGAAGGAGACTTTGAAGACAGGAGGCCACTGCCATGAGAGGAGATGGACCACGAACACATGGCCAGGTGAAATGGCAAGTGATAAAGGGCCTGGGGCTGGGATGTAAGATAGAATAGCTCAAACCTGCCAATCTAGGCTTACAGCTTGTAAATGACATACCAGGATTATGTGTCTTTTATATTGGATAGCCAGAATAAATAATTCATTTTACAAAAAACAAAAACAACAACAAAACCCCAGAGCAGTGAGTGCTCTAACCATCTCCTAATTGCTCCTGAGCCATCTCTTCAGCCTCAAACTCAAATTTCAAATGCAAAAACTAAACACAAACAAACCTCTATAAAAATATTCTGAAAACACATGCCAACATAAAATTTCAGTGTTCTAGTCAGTCTTATGTCAACTTGACACAAGCTAGAGTTGTCTGATTAAAAAAAAAAATGGAGGGAACTCCAATTGAGAACATGCTTCCTAGCTAGCTATGAGGCATGTTCATTGGTGATTGATGGAGAGAGCCCAGCCCATTGTCAGTGGTGTCATCCCTGGGCAAGTGGTCCTGGGTTCTATAAGAAAGCAGGCTGAGCAGGCTATGAAGGGCAAGCCAGTGAGCAGCCCTCCTCTGTAGCCTCTGCAGCAGCTCCTGCCTCCAGGTTCCTGCTCTGAGTTCCTACCCTATCTTCCTTCACAGATTAACAGTGATACTGAAGAGTAAGAAGAAAGAAACCCTTTCCTCCCCAGATTGCTTTTTGGTTATCACAGCAATAGAAGCCCTAACTAACACAGACAGCATATCAATTATAGCCACTGGTGGTTTGATCCACTTACTCAAGTAGTCTAATCAACACGGATAAGAATCAATGACACATTCTTGTTAAAATAATCAATCGAGAACCGGAATGACGGTTAAGCAAGTAAAGAAACTTGCTGACAAACCGGAATGAGTGTGAAAACTGACTTCTCTAAGTTGTTTTCTGACCTCCACATGCACTCACACAGATACACACATCAAATAGATAAAAATATTTAAATAATTACTTTATTATATACATACACTTATCTTAAGAGTTTTGCAGACTTCCAATTTTCAAACTGTATTGGAAAGGGACTTAAAATTGACAATCTTTTGTTTCATGTGTTTTGAAATAAGTTAAATAGCTGGGTCTAGTGGAATCAGAAGAGAGTTATGACTACATTGGTTACAAAATGCAGTTCACTTATCAGTGAGATAATATCAACAAAAACTATCTAGCAGCTGGGTGTAGTGATGCACAACTTTAATCCCAGGACCCAGGAGGCAAAGGCAGAAGATCTCTTGAGTCCAAGGCCAGCCTGGTCTATAGCGCATGTTTTAGGGTAGCCAAGCTACACAGAGAAACCCTGTCTCAAAATGCAAATAAAGAAAAGAAAAGAACCACACGGACCAACCACACAAACAAACTCCAAAAACAAAAAGCTATCTTCCATAAGCAGTTGTGCCAGCTCTCTAGTGATATAACCAGTAAGAAAATTACCTCTGGGCCGAGGTCTTCCTCTTCCTCTGTTGCTTTGTGCAACTTCACTTGCTTCTTCAAACCACCTTGATAACATATCAGACATTCTCTGCATCAATGACACATTGGGACTTTGCTCTCCTATTACAACACAAATTTTATCAGTAAGTTTAGCAAAAAAGTCAGAATCTTTAAATATAATACAAAAACCCAGACATGAAGGCCTTTAAAACTCTAGAGATTAAAAATTAAATCACCTAAGTAATTTTATATGAACAGATAAAAAGTCATCAGAGTCCAGGTCACATTTTATAATAATTATATGAGTGATCACCCATGTGATCAGGACAGTAAGATCTTCAAGAGCGTGAGTTCTCCTCTCCATCTATGCCTGCTCTTAGGCAACTTTCTATCTCTCACTCCTGCTCCATCACTGTCTATTTACAGTTATAAATGTGCTCTAGGAAGGGCTTATGAACTCCAAGTGGAAAAAATTGAAGGAAAGGCTTGCTTTCTCATTACAACATTATCAAACACAGATAATAACCTTGGGTCTTTACCTCAATTCCCCTAAAACAGTTCTTATTAGTTACTGTGAAGTTCCAGGTACTTATGAGATTAAGTCCACTCAGGGTTGTATGGCCACAGATATTTGCAGCTAGCTGACAGAAAATGTATTTTGTCTTTTCAATGTTACACCTTTTCTTTGTTCTAACAAATGTATTTGTCTGCTTTTCCTCCTTAAGGGCATTTTATTTTGCTACACCGTGGGAAATATTAAGAACATTTTATGTTCTTACAAAGCTGGGGATATCAAGGGCATTTTAAAATGGAAGTATGAAAACTCAACACTCATGTGGCTAAAGCAGGAAGACTTGAGAGTTATGATTGGTGTCACAAGCAATTGTGTCTTGGAAGCCAGTGTGACTACATAACAAGTATGAGAGTTGTCAGGAGTACAGAGCAAGACACAGGTTCAAAAGTCAAAACAAACAGAGTATGAGGTTAGATTTTAAAAAAATGTAATAATTATACAAGTACATAATTCTCTCATTTGGTTTGTTTTTTGGAGACAGAGTCTCTTCATTTTATAGTACCGGTTGGTCTGGAATTTACTGTGTATTCCTTGAATTTACAATAATCCTTCTGCCTCAGACTTCAAAGGCCTGGGATTACAGACATGTAAGCCACATTTACATACTGTAACTTTATATTTAAGAATATTATAAAACAGAACCAAGGATAATATACTTAGGAATACTGTTTTGATTATAAAAGGTTTAATAATAATTAGAACATAATTTTGTTTATAGATTTGTTAAATAAAATATATTCAGATAAATTGTTTTAAAGTTTTATATATATATATATCTACATGTATATATGTATATATGCTTATGTGTATGTATGTATATGTATATACATATCCAGTGACTCAGTCATTCTACTTCTAGGAACTTATCCTATGATGTACTTGCACAAATTTACCAAAATGTTCTTAATAATAATAATTATTATTTACAATTGAAAATAATGGAAATACAGGGTAGAGAGATGACTCAGAGGTTAAGAGCACTTGTTGCTCTTCAAAAGGACACAGGTTGAGTTCCCAGCATCCGCAAGGTGGCTCACAACCATCTATAATTCCAGTGCCAGGAGATCTAATGCCTCCTTTCTGACCTCCACCACAGCACAAGGCACAACATAGTATACATGCAGGCAAAAACACTTATACAGACAAGATAAATAAATCTTTAAATACTACATGTCACAAAAAGCTGGCCAAAGTATAGTTACCATCTCGTTCTCGTTCACTCTCCGGCCTTGCTCTGGGACCAGTATCGGACCAATCACCACGAAGTCTCAAGCGCTTAACTGGAGGCTGTCTTAACTGAAAGGTAATCAATCAATCATAAGCAGATTCTATGTAGGTCTCAAGAAGAATGGGTTTGTTATCAGCTTTTATTCTAGTGATGGAGATTGATTCCAGGCCCTCGTGCATCCAAGGTAAATATTGAACCACTAAACTAATCTCTAGTCCTCAATTCTTACAGCATTCTTTAATGGAGCATTTCCATCCCCAAATTATCTGTAAGTATGGAAATGAGATGTTAGATCAACACACGAAACATTCCTAAATGCTGTATCAGTCTTCCACAGTGCCTGGGATGATAAACAGCCACTGGTGCTACAGTCCATACTATTTTCAATCTGAAAAGCACAAATACAAATACAACTTTGAAATTGTGTACATGTAAGCTGTTTTTACTAGTGCCAGTCTGCAATCCCAGGTGAGGCAGAAAGATCATAAATTCAAGACCTATTTAAGCTATTAATAACAACAGTCTAAGCAACTTACTGGCACCTTGTCTCAAAATTAAATAGAAAAAGAAGAAGAGGAAGAAGAAGAGGAAGGGAAGGGGTAGTGTTGGTGGTGGTGGTGGTTGTCCGGATGAGATACAGTTCTGTGGTAAGGCATGTCCTTCAGTTTAATCCCCGGGAAGGGAGAGAAGGGTGTGAACAGGGAGAGGAGAGAGAAGGAAGAAGAAATGAATGAACCACATATAATGACTTCTAATCACTGTCCAGCTGACAGCAGGACAGTCAATCACCTTGACCTACCACACCGTAATGAAAACACACCTAACTAGGACACAATATTTTTTTACCTTTCTGGAACATTAACTTCTCTAGGTTTCCCCAGTATCTATTCCACCCATTCATCACTTGCTTCAAACTTTCTCCATTTTCTGCCATTGTTCTTAGCAAGTTAACTTTTTCTCCTACTTTAAAACAAACAAACAAACAAACAAATAGAACTACTGTGTGTGTGTGTGTGTGTGTGTGTGTGTGTGTGTGTGTGTGTGTGTGTGCATGAAAGGTCTTCATGGCCTTCCACAGAGATGACTTGCACAGCCATGGTTACTGCTGCTCTGCTCAAATGAACAGAAAATGCACAGGTGATACACAGACACAAATGAAATACAGCTCATCTGTAAAGAAAATATGAAATCATGGCATCTGAGGGAAAAGATGGGCCAGGAAAGTATAAGATCAAGCAAGGAACACAAACTAAGAAAAACATGCATGTTATACCTCATATGTGAACCTAGCCTACAATATAGATGTGTGTGTATTTGTAAGTTTGTATACACACATGGAAATGTAGCTGAAGTTCAAAAATGTAGAAAGAAGACCAAGAAAGGGCTATATTTGGTGCAGAAGGTGGAGTGTAAGCAAAAAGATACATCAGAGATGCAAGCAGATAAGAACCTAGTTACTTTTTAATTTTGTAATAACATGAATCCAACTTCCCATGTACTGAAGAAGAACCATTTTATATCCCCAAATAATCCAACATGTGTCATATAGTTGGCAGTGATTGTGAAAACAGTTTTCTTTTTAATCCCATTCACCATTAGAGCAATAACAATTAGACATGACTAGTCTTTCTGACCCACTTGAAAGAGTGATTTTTCTCCCCAAATTTGTTCTACAATATACAAAGTATGGCTTAAAAAAAAAAACAAAACATAAAACAAAGCCCTGTAGAAACGACGCAAACTTTCTCACCTGAATTCTATGGATTCATCTCTCCTTGCAGCTTTCTAACTCCTAGTCATCCTCTGTCAGTCATGCTCTTTAAGCTCAAGTGCTCTCTCCCTCTGTGCTTTCTATTGTCTTTCTTCCACCCTCAAACACCTTGAGTCAATAATCAGTCTTCTGTTCCTGTATCCGTTTCTTCTCACAACATGCCAAAAGTTCTTTTACTGATGCAAAGAAACCCTGTTTCCTGAGAGCTCACATATCTCTTTCACTTCCCTTGGAGGCATGAAGAGAGTGCACATTTACTCCACCATTGCTCTCGAGCCAACATACT
The DNA here is from genome assembly GCA_036184795.1 of Tokudaia tokunoshimensis. Taxonomy (NCBI): domain Eukaryota; kingdom Metazoa; phylum Chordata; class Mammalia; order Rodentia; family Muridae; genus Tokudaia; species Tokudaia tokunoshimensis. Next base: position 29,256,009 of record BTHU01000013.1, on the reverse strand, counting down.
CAGTGTTTCCATCGAGATTTGGTTTTTTATCTTTACGATGCCAAGGTTACCAAATGTTCTAGTTTGCTTTCTACTGATGTGATAAACAGGGTCAAAAGCAACTTGGAGAGGAAAGGGTTTACTTCACCTTATAGCTTATAGTCTATCATGAAGGGAAGCCAGGGCAAGAACTCAAGCAGGAACCAAAAGAGAGTGCATGGAAGAATGTGACTTTCTGCTTTGGTCTCCATGGTTCAGCCTGCTTTCTTATATAACCCAGGAGCACCTGCCCAAGAATGGCAGTGCCCACAGTGGGTTTGGCCTTCACACATCAGTCATTAATCAAGAAAATGCCTCCAAATTCACAGTTCATGGTAAATAGTTATTAGTAGAGATAGGCTATAGGTAAATAAATGTTCTTGCTGCCAAATCTAATGGCATGCATTCTAGGAATCAACATGGCAGAAAGAATCAACTCTTACAAGTTGTCCTCTGATCTCCACATGTGTGCCATGGCATGTATACAGATGCATGCATACATACATACATACAAACAAGTTAGAGGTAGATTCTAAGTTCAATAACTAACTTCCAGGTCAAATGGCACCTTATGATTAGTATCAGCTGTTACCATTATCTGCTTCTAGAGTCCTTTAATCATCTCCAAAAGAAATCCCATTCCCATCAGCAGGCATTCTTCACCTGGCCCTTCTCAAAGGTCTAGAAAACCATTAATCTACTTTCTCTCTTCAAAGATGTGTTTATTCTGAATATTACTTCATATCAATGGAATAATACAAAATAATACAATATGCAGCCTTTTGTATCTGTCTTTTTTCACTTAGCATGCTTTCACTGATTAGTATGGTAGATTATCAACTGTGACAATTGCTGCACTACTTTGTGGATATATATAATACTTAACTATATACTTTTAGAAGTTGATTGTGACTAAGGAGATATCTTAGTGTTTGCTGTATAAGCATGAGGACCTAATTTCAAATCCATAAATCTATGTAAAAAGTTGGGTGTAGTAAGGCACACCTGTAACCTGGGGGAAGAGAGTCAAAGACAGGAGGATGACTGGTGTTTGCTGGCTTAAATGAAGGGGCCATGTCTTCATATCATCATTTTCTCAAGTTTAATATAGAACTAAGTGTACATTAGGTACCTAATAAATAATTTCTGGATTAAGAATAGCTGATCTAAATTATTACTGTCAAAATTTTAACATAAACTACCAAATGAAAAATTATGGAAATTAAGAAGATAGTTCCTTAATTTCATACACATATATAACTCTTATTTGGTCAAATATTAGTATGATTTGTTTTTATAATTCAGATTTTAAAATAATTGTTTTTAATTTGGTTAATTCAACAAAGCATACTAAGAAAAACATCTCCATAAAAATGATTCAGCACTCTCCCTGATGACATAATCATCTTTGGCTAAGGAGTCTATGATAGCAAAGTTGGCTGGCCCACTAAAAACATCTGTGCACTTCCAAATTTTCATTATCTCTCAGTCACAGAGTTTGACTGCAACCGTACTTCCCTACATGTCTCAAATGGAAATTACATAGCAGCAACAAAATGACACAGCAGAATTTGTTTTCAGCCAGTCCCAAAAGCTCATAAATAGCTTATATTTTCCTACTTTACATAAATGTATTGTCACATTCAATATCCTAAAACTCAACTACAAAATGATAATTTTTTTCTAATTTTATAATAACTGTCAAGCTGAAATTCTGGAGGTTAGACAAAAGCCAGCATTCCTTAGGAACTTGTGAAGCCTGTTCCCCTCTATCAAAAGAGCCATTTCCTTATCACTGGCATAGCGGACAAATGGCTATGTGTGGTGCCTATTAGCATACCAGAGCACACGATGGCCTCCAGGCTCCCTCAGTATCACAAGTAACTTGTTATACATTTCAAAAGTCTGTGGTGGTATTGACTTTTCTCACTCAGTCTAAATTCCTCTAGCTCATGGACTCTCCTCCCCTCCCCAGCTTCTCATTTCTCCTTAACCCAGCTACTCTGGCTATGCAGCCTCCTTTTGTCGACCTCTCTTAGTCTTCACCTCTTCCTTTCCCGACCCTCTCTCTCCTTTCATGGCCAGATGCAATCTGTTGGCCACATTCAGTCTACTACTTTTTCTGCTCAGGATTTTTCCAAACACCTCTGGCTGAACTTTACTCCCTCATATCTACAATAAAAACCTTCCTCTCAATCATACCTAAGAGTAGAGGTGTCATCAGTTTATACACAATTGAATTTAGTTTATATCTCATAAGAACTACACATTTGCTACTGTTCTTTTAAATGTGCAAAATGTTGAGACTATAGCTCAGTGCTTGCCCTATCATGTAAGGCCCTGGGTCGAATCCCCAGTACTACAAATCAAACAACATAAGCCCATTAGCAGACATTTAGCTAACACCAAACCCTTATTAATTAAAAATTAAATAATTTGCTGGGCACTGGTGGCACATGCCTTTAATCCAAGTACTCAGGAGGCAGAGGCAAGCAGATCTCTAAGTTTGAGGCCAGGAGAGGATGAGACATGCATTTTTGGCCTCTGGCTTGCAATAAGCATGTACATGATGTGTAGACATACACATACAAGTAAAATAACTATACATATACAATAATAATTTTTTTAATTAAAAGTATATCTATAAACATCTTTAAAGGTCAGCATGGCTGGTACATTAAGAAAACTGTAACAAGCTAAACCAAGCATGTTCCAAAGGCTGTATACTGTCTAAAATGCACTATTTCAACCTTCCCACTTTTTTTAAATTTTCTTTTGTTTTCTTTTAAAGATTTATTTATTTTATTTTATATGAATACACTGTTGCTGACTTCAGACACACCAGAAGAGGTACACGCGGGAGAGAATGAAGTGCTGCCTACATATGGACACTCATCGGTAAGGGGTGGCACTTGGTATATCGACACACTGAACCTTTCAGACATTTATCACATTTTCTACTCTTAATTGACTTCTTCAAACATCTACAAAGGTAACAGTTTTCTATTACATATCTTTTTAAACTTAGCTCATTTCATTCCTTCAGCTTTATTAGCCTATTTTGTTTTACAATCCCTAAATCATAAACTCTTTGGAAATTAATGCATTACTTATTTAATTGAACACTTAACTTTACAGTTCTTTTCTTTCTTGCTATTTTTTTTTTTTGACACAGCATCATACATAGCTCAGGACCTCAAACTCAGAATGACCATCTTAAACTGATCATCTATTCTGTCTTGGGAATTACAGGCCTCTAACCATGAATTAAGAATCTAGTTTTTAATAGAAAGGAAACTAGGGAAGAACCTTGAACATATGGGCACAGGGGAGAATTTCCTGAATAGAAGTCCAATAGCTTATGCTCTAAGATCAAGAATTGACATATGGGACCTCATTAAATTACAAAGTTTTTGCAAGGCAAAAGACACTGTCAAAAAGACTAAGCGGCAACCAACTAACTGAGAAATGATCTTTACCAACCCTACATCCGACAGAGAGCTAATATCCAATATATACAAAGAACTCAAGAAGTTAAACTCCAGAGAGGCAAGTAACCCTATTAAAAAATGGGGTACAGAGCTAAACAAAGAGTTCTCACCTGAAGACTATCTAATGGCTGAGAAGCACCTAAAGAGATGTTCATCATCCTTAGTCATTAGGGAAATGCAAATCAAAACAACCCTGAGATTCCATCTCACACCAGTCAGAATGGCTAAGATCAAAAACACAGGAGACAGCAGTTGTTGGCGAGGATGTGGAGAAAGATGAACACTCCTCCACTGCTGATGGAAGTGCAAGCTGGTACAACCACTCTGGAAAGCAGTCTGGCGATTCCTCAGAAAACTGGGCATAACACTCCTGGAAGATCCGGCTATACCACTCCTGGGCATATACCCAGAGGCTTTACCTGCATGCAGTAAGAATACATGTTCCACTATGTTCATAGCAGCCTTATTTATAATAGCCAGAAGCTGGAAAGAACCCAGATGTCCCTCAACGGAGGAATGGATTCAGAAGATGTGGTATATTTACACAATGGAATACTACTCTGCAATTAAAAACAATGAATTCACGAAATTCCTAGGCAAATGGTCAGAACTTGAAAATATCATCCTTAGTGAGGTAACCCAATCACAAAAGAACACACATGGTATGCAGTCACTGATAAGGGGATATTAACCCAGAATCTCGAAATACCCTAGACACAATTCGCATATCAATAGATTTCCAAGAAGATGGAAGGAGAGACCCCTGGTCCTGAAAAGACTGGATGTAGGGGAATACCAGGACAGAGAAGCAAGAAGGGGTTGAATGGGGAAAAGAGGGAGGAAAGGGGGCTTATGGGACTTTCGGGGAGGGAGGAAATGGGAAAGGGGAAATGATTTGGAATGTAAATTAAAAAAACTTAGAAAAAAAAAGAATCTAGTTTTGAGTATACTTACCTCTTCTCGCCTCTCCTCTGCAGAAGGAGTTTTAAGTTCTCGTGCTGTATCATCTTTGGGGTCAAAAAGGTAGATGTAATCTGAAGAATAGCTGACAAGAATCTCTTGACCATCTTCACTGTAGCACAGCGATGTCACTCTGCACGATTTATTACTAAGGTGAGAAGGGATAAAGCGAGCAACCATTCCAGTAGCTCCTCGACCTGCATAATTCCCTAAATAACAGGAATTTATTCAAAATTAATACTCTTATGCACATTAAAAACTCTTAGTGAATTATGAGATGTGTAATAATGTAGCAATGTAAGCTCAAATTATCACTCTGTATCTTCAAGGTTTCCTTTTTAACAGTCAAGAATTTATAATAAACAAAAGAGAATGGTATAAAGATAACACATGTTCGAGCTTTACTGCTATGACAAACACCAAAAGCAACTTGAGATAGAAAGGTTTAATTTGACTTGTACTCTCAATCACAACCCATCACTGAGGGAGGTCAGAGCAGGAACTCAAACAGGAGCAGAGAAAGGAATCATGGAGGAAGCTGCTTACTGGCTTTTACCCCTTGGGTTGCTCAGCTACCTTCCTTACAGCCCAGGCCCACAAAGGCCTCCATCAGTTAGCAATTAAGAAAATGTCATATAGGGATACTCATAGGCAAATCTGAGACAATTACCATTTGAAATTCTTTCCTCCCAGGTGTGTCAAGCTGACACACACAGAGAACATATTTAAACAAACAAACAAACCCATTATCATAACAAAATTTCAGATGACATGATTTGCTGAAATATCATTAATAGCTGATTTCTGAACTAAATCATCTTTAAACTTCTCATTCAAATTACGATCATTTCTGTAACAGGAAACCTGACAGCAGAATAGGTTAAATACAATTCTGATTGTCTATTGGCTTCTTACCTATTTAATCACTTATTTTAGAAACCATAATCTATTTTTTGAACAAACGTATTACCACAACCCTTTAAAATAACCTCATTAATAAAATTTATAGGTACCAGGATATTAAAATCACTTCTTTGCTTTCACATAGAGCTCAAAATATTAATAGGTTTGGGGAACAGCATAAACAACTCAACACAAAGTTAGGCTTAAGATGAAAATAACATGCAATGTAAAAAAAAATTTCTATGGCAGAGAAAATTTTCTTAACATTTACAAAAATTTGAGACTTTTTAAAATTTATCTTTATGCTTATGGGTGTTTTAACCACAAGTATGAACCATGTGTGTGCACTGCCCAAGAAGGCCAGAACAGAACACTGGATCCCCTAGAATTGGAATTGCAAATGGCTGTTAACTACTACAAATATCCTGGGATATATGTACATATATCATGAGCCACTGTGCCAATAAACAAAACAATTACTTGGCTTTCCTTAGTTGTGACAGTTAATTTAGATATTCTCAGATTGTTGATTCAATTATATAAAGTATTACTAGACTAGGAAGAAATCTCAGTACATTCAATAGAATTGGTGCTTAAAATCTTCAACAATGTGTTCTCTTAAGAATGCAATAGGGCTGAAGAGATGACGGTTAAGTAGTCCAGAGGATGTGAGACTGATTCTCAGCAAGGGTTGCTTCAGTGGAGTCCCCACCACCTCCATCCAAAAGGCATCCACTGAGAAAGCAGCAGAAACTGCAAGGCAAGCACTGCTCCTCAATACACCCAACCTGCAGCACCTGAGTCACAGTGGAGCACAGAAGCTCAAGGAACTGCCAAGAACTTACAGCCTCACTCTGCAGCAACCCAAGGCCAAGAACACGGAGGCTGCAGAGACCACTCTCTCAGGCTCTCTCACTCACTCCCCCTCACAAGCACACAGCAGCGCCACAGAGAACTGCTAGAGCCTGAAGGACCTAAGAACTTCACCTTTCAACTCAGCGGAACTGTGCCAGCACCCCACTTCTTCTTTCTTCTTTTCTCTTGTCTAACTTCCACTCTTGCATTTATGTCTCATAATGGTTTTGCTTTCATTTGTAAATTGTTCAGTGAAGTTTTAGGACTGTTGTTTATGCTCATCCAACTGGATTACTATGAGGCATTCTTTCCTGTACTCTTCAGTTGCATCTCATGTACTCCCCGCTCTTATTCCTAAATTGATTTTACTTCTTGTGATGGTAGCAATGAAACAAAGGACATGTGCATGCTAGGCCAATACTCTACCACTGAGCTGTATCATTGTGAAACCCTGTTATTTGGCTGCATGGTGGAGACTGGAATTGACCTCCTGATTCTCCTGCCTCTGCCTCCCTATCCTGGGATTACAGGCACTGACTACCATGTCTTGTTTATAATCCCAACTTTAATAACTCTGGTATTCTTCAGTACAATTCAGTATGATAGCAGAGAGTTAAATTGGCCCAGAAGTGCTAAATTCTAAGGATCCCAAAGCATTATCTTGCTTCTGTTGAGAGCAACAACTAAGACTATAATTTGGTATTATCTTATGGTTTTACCCAAAATTGCATATTCAAATTGACAGGACTCCTTATCACAGTCCCAAAGAGAAAATCTCTCAGAGTGTAAAGGCCTGAGAATGGGGAGGTGGTGTGAAACACTGTTTTGAATGTGGCATTGCTCCTGCATCCAAGGCCTCACCTGGCTGTGGTCACCTGCACAGGATCAGCCACTGATATTCTAGCACTAATGAGAGAGCAGATGTGAGGCCTCGCCTCTGGCTGAAGAGCTCCTGAGCTAATGGGGCTAAGGAAGGAGAGGAATTTTTCTTCTGAGATGTAGCCACTGGGAAGTTGCCAGAGTAACTATTGAACTCAACTGTTCATTGAGGGACAAAAGTAGGAAGGACATGTTGGAAAAATAAGGGTTTTGGGGGAATGAAAGGATAAAACAGAAGAATGGAGGGGTAAATAGGATCAAAATGTATAAATGTGTGAACTGTCACAGAATTAAAATTTATTAAAAACAAACAGAGAAGCTCTCATCTAGCATTCCTTCCCATTTGATATCTAGATTGGTTATTACTGACACTGGTGGTTTCCGCCCAAGTCTACCTTTACTTTTAATAACAAATGTGAATATATATGTATTACTCATTGTTGTATAAATGTATATGCACATGTATACATGCATAATCTTTTTTAGTTGGACATGGGCATCAAATAGTATGTAGCATATATTGATTCTGCTTTGCTTAGAATGCTGTGAATATTGTTGCAGTGCTGACTTTAAGTCTGATTTTATAACTGCATGGGCAGCAAAGGAGATAGTCTAAACAGACTCTTGTGTGTGCCTCTATGTCTTTAAAAATGATTAAAACAATGGGTTCCAGAGAACTAGAATTTCTCATTGGAGGCAGGAAAGGCTAATTAGCCTTGGTGACAGTTGGAGAAGAATATGACTTCCTGAAAGAGATTTTACATAGTTCTGCCTATTCTGTACACCCCTACACTTCCTGGCTTTTGTTTCAGCCTTTCTATAAAACTATAATATTGATACAGAAAAGACAGAGAGAAAGTAGGAACCCCTTTCTCCACAGTATGGCTAAAATGTAAATAAATCCATTCTCCTTCATCAATATGCCTCCTAATTACTTTCAAGAAATACTGGTTTAATAAACTAAAGTGCTCTTCTGACATTGCCAAAAAATGGCAGCAATTCTCAGAGGGCAAAATGGAAGCCCAGAACAGATTCTCCCTAAGCTTCTAGTAGTCTCTAGTAGATCTAATCCTAAGTCATCTTGATTTCAGACAGCTGAATTCTAGAAATGCAAAAAAATAAATTTCTATTGTCTTAAGAGAGTCACTTTGATAACTTATTATGACAGCATTGGGAAAGAAACAAATTGTTATAAATCTCTTCTCAGATTTATTTTATATGTACAATGTTTGCTTGAGAGAGAGAGAGAGAGAGAGAGAGAGAGAGAGAGAGAGAGAGAGAGAGAGTGCGCATACAGGTGAGGACATGTGCATACCACATGCATCCCTGGTCCCCTCGGGAGTTGGTTCCCTGGAACTGGAGTTGTAACCCACAATATGGTGCTAGGAACCAAACACTGGGCTCTGCAAGAGCAACAAGTGCTTTTACTCTCTGAGCCATCTCTCCATAACCAATTTTATTTTATTCTTCATAATGGGGTGAGGGGCATATGTGTACCTGGGTATAGGTGCCTAAGGAGATCAGATCCCCTAGAGTTGGAGCTACAGGCAGCAAAAAGCCATCTGCTGCAGTTATAGGCTGCCTAACTTAAGTGCTGGGAACCAAGTTCAGGTCCCCGTGAGAGCACCAAATTCTCTTGCCCACTGCACCCTTTCCCCAGCTTCTGTTATGAATTGATAAACTGTGCAAGTATCATCCCAATAGTCTTTCTTGCTTTCTTTTTGAGACAAGATTTCATGTAGTGCATGATGGCCTCAAACAGGAATGACCCTGAACTTCTGATCTTCCTGCCTCTAGCTACAGAGTGCTGAGATTACAGCCCTGCAACATTATGCCTAGTTACCAACAACAGAGTATTTAAAAATTAGTAAAATACTTTTCTTAGAACAAGCTATATTATTTAAGTAGCACAATAGAGTTAAAACTATATAAATGTAAAAATATTATAAAGATTTCTTTGAACAGTCTCAAATTTTGCCTACTATTTCCTCACCTGTAGCTCGTGTGCCCAGCATTCGCCGATCATAAATCCGTACTGAGCTATCAGAACAACCCACAGCAAGGTAATATGGTACTGGGGGACAGATAGCCACAGATGTGGCAGCACGCCTACAGTTGATTAAAATATCCTACAAAAGACAGACATGAGACCAGGTACATATAGCTATATAGAAGTGAATAGTCTACTTTTAAAGCATTTTCCATTTAATTATAAGAAAATAACCTACCTCAGACATTCTAGTTCAGTCAGCAAAAACAAAAAGGGAAAACACAACAAAATGGTTTTCTTGTAATTGATTTTTAAAGACCGTTAGAATTTTTCTAACATATTTAGCCAAAAGGGAAGCTCATAATATTATTCATATTACAACAAAGTTCATAATTTAAACAACTTTGTAGTTGGGAATTATTCCATAGTCACCAGACTTTCTTTACACTCTTTGACTACACATATGATGAGCTTTACCAAGAAAATAATTCTTTCACTTCTTTGCCCTTGTATTACTATGAAAATGTTATTTAGAAAAGCATACCTGTGCCTTCCTAAATTGCGGACTAAGACCTGGTTTACGAGCATTTGGAATAGAGTTTTAGTCCCCACCATTTACTAGGAAACCCTCTTGCCTTTCTCATTTGTATGTCTGGAGCCAGTCCCACCTTGGTCCTGTTCCACTAACAGTGCTCACAGGTCCCAGCACTGATGGTGTTCACTGCCCTGAGTCTGCACAGGGTCCCTTTCGGCTTCCTTCTCAGGTGGCCTATCTGTCCCCTACCCTCTGGGAGAAGGTGTTCTCTCTCCCTAGTAGCTTTTATTCCTGAGGGGTAAAGTCCACAGTATTAAAAATAGCTTTTAATTCTTTGGGAAAATGTATATAAAATGTATTTATGAAGATATTCTACATACACATTTTTCCTCAATACTGAGGTTCAAACACAGGGCCTGCGCCACTGAAATCAATCCCTGGTCCCAAAACACCCAATATTTTAAACTTATTTCAGAGCTTTCTATTCAATGTGTGTATGTCCTTATGTGTGTGTGTGTGCTATATACATAAAAAGAGATGAAAATTTTGTGTCCAAAATTTGTTTCTACTTTTCGCTTTCTGCTTCATCTGTTTCAAGTGCATATTCTTTTTTCATTACTATCAGTTCACTGGTTAGTTAGCAAGTAATCAACCTGATTAGGAATGATTCTTGGCTTTGTTTTGTTTCTGCTACTTTTCAGTAAAAACAAAGTGAAGAATTTCTTTATTTCATTGACTACTTCAATAACTCTGTGAAGATCTACTGTTCTCTATATACTGTATAACAGAGAACTCTTGAACAAAGTCATCTAGGGCCAAAAGACATTTTCAGGCCTTTTATAAGTTTTAAATATTATTAATTCATAAAAGTAAGTAAACAGATTTTTGAGACATGGACTAAATTTGATTGGTAACACATTGATAGAATGCTATTTTTTTAAAAACAAAATAAATAAAATCTTTGTTTAAAAGATGGAGGGAGCCAAGGGGTGGTGGCTCATGCCTTTAATCTCAGAACTTCTGAGGCAGGGACAGGCAAATCTCTGAGTTTGAGGCCAGCCTAGTCTACAGAGTAAGTTACAGGACAGACAGGGCTACATAGAAAAACTCTGTCTTGAAAACAATCCAAAAATAAAGAAAATGAAAGATGGAGGTAAAAATGCTAAATTTTCACCCACTTTTATCACTGCTGTTTTGGTAAGCCAAGCTGTCTACTTAGTAAATGAGATGTATTGATAAATTCTCCAGGTTTTTATAATACTGAACAAATTGTCACATTTAATTTTGCATATGTATATGTGTGTATACATGTCTGCATATGTGTGTATACATGTCTGCATATGTGTGTATACATGTCTGCATATGTGTGTATACATGTCTGCGTGTGTGCCTGTGTGTGTGTGTGTGTGTGTGATTGACTATAGATAGGGAGGTCAGAGGTTGATGTCAGAGGTCTTCCCCAACGGTTCTATAACTTAGTGGAGATAGGTATCTCACTAAACCTGAAGCCCATCATTTCAGTCCGTGTGTCTGACTAAAGAGCTCCAGCGATCTACCTACAGGATTACAGATGCACACTGCCATACTCAGCTTTATATGGACACTAGAGTTTAAAACTCAGGTCCTTATACTTTGCACAAGTATTTTACAAATTGAGTCATCTATCTACCACCTATAAATATATTTGAATGTACAATTAAAACAGAAGTTTCTCTACTTATTAACATTTAAATTAAAAATTTTGTGATTGAAATTTTAGCATAACAAAATTATCACCAAAGATATCTAACTGAATCATAACTAATTTTTTCTACATCACTAGTATAAAACTTGGATTCTTACATCTTTACAGTCTTCTTTTGTGCAACTGGTTTTGATGCGTGTGTCAAACCACCTAACAGTTCCATCTTCACCACAGGACAGAAAGGTGTAAGGGTCGTTTGGTACAGTCATAATCTGAGGATGAGACAGAAAGGTGTAAGGGTCGTTTGGTACAGTCATAATCTGAGGATGAGACAAAGGTACAAGAAATACTATTAGACAATTAAACAGGTGGTTTTGAAACACACTGCAACTGATTCATACATCCATGAAAACTATCCATATAAGTAATTATCTATGCCTTACCCAAAGTGATTTCAAACAGAATACAAAGAGATGCAATAGCCTTATAAAATTATTAGTTACCTTGAAATTATATTAATATAACTTCATGTAAAATTTTCCAAACTTTGTAAATACGTTTAAATTAAAGATAATGAAGTGGACCTAAAATAATTATAGGAGTCTTTCAGAATCAAAGAGGGAAACAAGACTGTATCTTTCAGAAAAGACTACACAATAATGAAAAAAGTCAAACAGAAAAAGAATATTTTGAAGACTGGTGACTTAAAAGATGGAGTAAGGAACCCTGATCCAAAACAAATGTAAAGGTTACAGAGGTAGGAAAGGTAAAAGCAGGAGGCCTGCAGACCCATTAACACTTGGATTTGAGCCCAGCTAGACTCAGATTCCTGATTTTAAGAATTATTAGACAATAAATTTGTGTTGTTTAAAGCTACATGTATAGATAGATTATATTGGTTTCTCTAAAACTTAAGTATTGATATTTCTTTGCTATTATTGAATAAGTTTACAATCAACACAAAATAGTAAGACTTATATACCACAGAAAGGCAATTATAAAAAGCGCACTTAATATAAATGAATGGAATACACAGCGCATGGAAGTTGTGACTTTTGACTCATTTTACATTTGTGAGAAATGAGATTACTGTATCCCCTCAGCAAGTCAGCAGTGTTGAATTACTTATGAAGTCATTTTATCAGTAAATGTATTTGCAACTTGGTGCTGACTCAGGTCTAATGACTTCATTAAATAAAAAGGTCATTTTTCACTTTGTATACTACCGTCTACAAACCAGTTTTTTTAAAGATTTATTTATTTATTACGTATACAGTGTTCTGCTGTATGTATGCCTGCTGGCTAGAAAAAGGCACCCGATGAGCCACCACATGGTTGCTGGGACTCAGGACCTCTGGAGAAGTTGCCAGTGCTCTTAACCTTTGAGCCATCTCTCCAGCCCACAAACCAAATTTTTAGGAGCTCACTTTTCTTAAAGTATTATTCATATAACTTATTTAATTCCTTTATCTAATTAGTTCATTAGTTTGGAAAAACAAGTTTCACTCAGGCAATTACAATATGAATCATTAAAACGTTTATAACTGATGCCCTTTGACATAGGAGTTCAAAGCAAATTAGGAAATGTGTCTAGTCTGGCTGTTGACTTAAGAGATTTAGTGACTACACACAAAGATCAATACAAAAATCTATAAAATCAGTCCAGGAAATCACTAAACAAAGAGAAATAATAATAAAAGTAGGGAAAACACTCTCTTGTTTGTCTTTATGTGCATTTGTGTTTTGGGGTGTCAGATTCCCTGGAACTGGAGTTACAGACAGCTGAGACCTGCCACCTGGGTGCTGGCAGTTGAACCTCAGTCTTCTGGAAAAGCAACCAGGGCTCTTAAGCACTGAGTCATTTCTCCAGCCCCAAACACACTCTTTAGAATCAGCAGATTATGGTATTTCAAAGGTTCAAGCTATCCAGGCATGGTGGCACATACCTTTAATCTCCACACTGGGGTGTTAAAGGTAGGCATATAGTGAGTTCAAGGTCAATCTAGCATACATAATGAGCTCTAGTCCAGCTGGGGCTGCACAGTGAGGTTCTGTTCAGGAAAGAAACTCATGCCTGGTGTGGTAGCCTCTGCCTATAATCCTAGTACGCAAGACACAGAGGCAGGAAGACCAGGAACTCAAGGTCAGCTGCAGCTACACAGCAAGCTTAAAATCATGAGAGCTACATGAAACTCTGACTCAAAAAGCCAATTAACATATTTGGGTAAAGGGAGTGGACAGAACAGAGATTGAAAGGGAGAGGACAGAACAGGGATGAGGACAGAGTTTGGGGAGAGCAGGGGTGGTGATAAACACCTTTAATTCCAATACTTGGGAGGCAGAGGCAGGTGGATTTGTGACTTCAGGGCCAGGCTGATCTACAAAGCAAGTTTCAGGCCAGTAAGAGCTACAAAGTGATACCATGTCTCAAAAAAAATTTTTTTTTAATTTATTGTGTTACTGCAACACAAACTTACAGTAAGGATAACAGAAATGAATCTTTGTAAGGCAGTATATTTCAGAGAACAAAACCTACTACAAAACCATGCAATAAAGTAAAAATAGCATATTTAAAGGCTGACACCAGAACAAAGCAATCACAAGTGGGGAGGGAGGGAAGGACCTGGGAGGGAAAGTGGATGGGGTGGGGAGTGGAGGGGAGAGGGGAACCTGATCTGGTATTGGGTAAGGGAAAAGGACTGAAGCCCTGAGGGCCAGCAGAAAGAATGGAAACAGGCAATCTCAGGAGATAGGAGGTTGGGGGAACCCTCTAGAATGCACCAGAGACCTGGGAGGTGAGAGACTATCAGGACTCAAAGAGAGGGACCTTAGATGAAATGTCAGACGTAGGGAAAGGGAACTTAGAGAGCCCACCTCCAGCAGGAAGACAGGGCATCAAATGAGGGAGAAGGGGGTCATCCCACAGTCACAACTCTGACCCATAATTGTTCCTGTCTGAAAGAATTACAGGGATGGAAATGGAGAGGGGCTTGAGGAAAAGAAGGTTCAGCAACAGGCTCTAAATGGAATCCAGTTCAAGGGGAGGTCCCAAGTCCTGACACTATTACTGAGGCTGTGGAGTGCTCATAAAAAGGGACCTAGCATAACCTCATTACAGAAGACCCAACAAGCAGCTGAAAGAGTCAGATGCAAATATTTGCACCCAATGGACAGAAGCATCTGAGTCCTGCTGTTGAATTAGGGAAGGCTGAAAGAAGCTGAGGAGAAGGGCAATCCTGTAGCAGTCTCAATTAAACAGGATCCCCGAGATCTATCAAACACAGGACCACCAAACAGGCAGCATACACCAGCTGATATGAGGCTCCAAACACACATACAGAAGAGGACTGCCGGGTCTGTGTTCATTCAGAGATGATGCACCTAACCCTCAAGAGACTGGAGGCCCCAGGGCGTTTAGAGATCAGATGAGATGGGGGGTAGTGACATCCACATGGAGACAGGAGGGTGGGGAGGAGGTATGGGATGTGGAACAGTTGGAGGGTGGACAGGGCGGGGGGGGGGGGAATAAAATATGTAGTGTAAAAAAATAATTAACAAAAATAAAATTAAATAAATAAAAATAAAATAAAATAAAGGCTGGCCACAATAAAACCCGTTATCTTTACATTTTAATGTAAAATTAATTTAAAAATAAATAAATGCAAAAAGGTGGAAGGGCTAGAATCTGATTAAGACATAGTTTTTAATTATAAATTTATCTTACAATACTAATACTAGAATTTTACTTTTTTAAGTTTATCCACAAAAATCTACCATTATAAACTTTCAGAAATGCTTAGTCTGCCAATGATTTCTATACCTAAAAATGTAGGTGCATGTGTAAACAAATACATAGACACATCTACACACTTACACAGAAGTATGCATTTACACATGCAATCACAAACCGGTACCTCATAAGTAGTTCCATAATGGCAAGTAAATTGGCACTGTCTGTTGGTTTCTGCATCTTGCTCAATGTTAGTATAAAATATGACTCCATCTCCAGAGCAAGACACAATCTGCTTATCATCTGTGCACGGCAAAAACTTTGCACTAAATATATTTGCTCGATGCCCTGAACGGATGGTTGTCAAAACCTAAAATATACAAAAAATGTAATTCATAACATTATTTTACTTTCCTGGTGAGAAACATTCATGTTTAATATAATTATAAGCAGTAATACATTCTTAACAAAAAGAGTACTACTTTTTTCATTATCACCTGCAAAATTTTAATTATAAAATTCCTTTATATTTCTAGTATTCTTGCTAAATATTTAAAAATCAAAACAAAACACTTGAAAGGTCCCTAAGGTGTTACATATAGACTGTTAAAATATACAAAGCTTTATTGAAATCCAAACCACAATTCATTTGGAAAACTAGTAATACAATTTAAATAACGTATTCTATTAGTTTTGTTGTGAATATTTACTCTTTGAAGTGCTCTTAAATATTAAAAAACAGTTGTAATTTGGAGAGTACTTTGCTTCACAAATAGTAAAAATTTAAATACTATTATATGAGTCTATGGGAAGCAGAGTTATTGCTAGTTTGGGGCACAGTCTTGATACTATAACTCAGACTAGTCTTGAATTTAAGATCCTTCTGCCTCTACCTCCTGAGTGTCAGGTCTGTAGGTCTGTGCCAGCCAAAAGTTATTTCCAATATGCTACAAGTAAATAGCAGTAAATAGAATTCATTCAAACAACTTTGTTTTAGAAAAAAGCCCACAATGTCTTTTTGTTGTTGTTGTTCAAATAATGTTATTGAGATATCCTTTGCCTATTGATAAAGTGTAGAGCATTTAACTTTTCTAGAGTCTAAAGCACACTGAAAACTTAAATATTCCAACAGGGCATAGTTTTGCACACATTTAATCCCAGAACTCTGGAGGCAGAGGCATGGTATCTCTATGAGTCTGGGGACAGCCTGGTCTACATAGTGAGTTCCAGGACAGCCAGGGCTACATAGTGAATGAAACCTTGTCTCAAAAAGCCCCAACCAACCACACAAGAAAAAAAACCTCATGTATCCCAAAGGAAACTTTAGTACCTACATGTAACAATGTCTCAATTACACAATTAAGTTTAATGAATATAAATGCCCATTCCATGATTACAATTCCCTTTTTCCAAGCTTCTTTATCATTAAATTATACATACTTAACCACTTTACCTTTCTGCTGTACGGATTACTAATTACAAGTTTAGTGTCATCAGAGCCAGATAAAATATATTCTCCAGTGTCATTCCAACAGATTGTATTAACCTAAAAAAAAACAAAACCAAAAAACAGAAAAGAAGCATAAACAAATTGGACATAGAAAGAAGTTAGACATCTTTCACTTACCTGTGTTACAAAATTTACAACACTAATAAAACTACTATCTGTGAAGGAAAGTTTATAGGTTGAAACCAGACTTCAGTTCTTGATTCACATACAAAAGACCTGGAAATCATTATATCCTTAAAGGCTTAAGAAACGACTGCAAAAATCAACAATTGTTCTTGGATCCTCCAGACAAACTACCACCACTATGACCAAAGACACCAGGTGGTTCTGAGTTTGAGAGGAATGGAAACTTCTGCAGGAAACAATCCCTAGGCAAGAAAACTTTAATTACAACATGCTAAGCGCACTGATAAAGTAGACAATATATAAGAATAGGTGATCTAAAGCTGACAGCCTGATTCTTAAAAAGAACAGTAGAGTAGTGCTAGAGATTAAAAAAATTAACAGATGTGAAGATGGCTTTGATAGGCTTAATAGCATATTGGACATAGTTGAAGAAATTACTTTAGGATATACAGAAACCTTTAAAACCACAAAGGAAACAAAGCCTGGGGTATGGGAGAGGGGAAGACACTGGAATATCCAAGGACAAACACAAAAGGTATATGATCCATGTTTAATGGAAAACACCAAAAGACTAAAGTAAGAAAGGGCAGAAATATTTGAAATAATGACAGAATTGCCTTCAAAATAGTATCATCAAGGTACAGATTCAGGTGCTAAGAGGAAGCTGAGAAGAGCAAATAACCAAAGAGCATCAACTATGCAAAGAAAGTCCTAGAAAGAGGCCACAAAGGCTGGTTGCCTGATCAGACCCTAAGTGACGTGCAGAGGCTGGAGCACTACAGGTCCCACATCTGATTACAATTTACTTTTGGGCTATCTTTAGCCCCCTTTGTAGCTATTCCTTGCCCACACTTGTCTGACCTAACATCCTTGTGACTATCAGGTGAAACCTTTTAGAATGTACTAACTTAGCTCCCGCCAACCCAAAAGCTAACAATTATCAGGTTAACACCTAAAACCTAGAGACAGCCTGAGACTGAGCTTTCTCCACTTTACTATGCCTACCTGACCACTGACATATTTTTCAAGTGTCTTCTGACTTACAATTGTCTTTGTTCTGTTACTATAAAACTTTCAGGAAACAGTTACTGCATTGACCATGGAATTTAGGGATGCCTAAATCTGTGTTCTTGGGCTACCATCACTCATATCTATATATTTAGATATCTAGCTCATATCTAAACTCTCATTGGATTTTAAGGTGAGAACTGTGTTTCTTACATAACAAATAAATGAATGTCTTTCAAGCTAAAGAAAATCAAAGATAAAGAAAACAATCTGAAAGAAGCCAGAAGAAATACCTTATTCATAGAGGATAATATAATTATGTCATCTGACTTCTCAGAAATGCAAATAAGAAGTATAGAATGAAATTAAAGTGCTGAGAGACAACAAACATTCACAAAGACTTCTGTACTCACTCTTTCAAAATCAAACTAAGTAAAGATGGTCTCCAACAAACAAAAATTGAGAATATTTTTCTCTAGGAAAACAGCCTTGCAAGAAATGTTTAAGGAAAAAAAAAAGAAATGTTTAAGAAGTTCTTTAGAGAAAGAGAAAATAACAGGTGAAAAAATTTGGATCCACATAAAGAAAATAATACGGCTAGAAATAAGGATCAGCATTAAGAACACTGGTTGTTCTTCTAGAAGACCAGAGTTCCCAGCACCCACGCAGATCCTCTCTCAATGACTTGTAACTGACTCCAGCTCTAGGGGGATGCAATGCCTCTGCCCTCCAAGGAAGGAAATATAGGCCACAGAGCAAGATCTAGGTTAACCAGGGCTACCTATCAAGCAGCCTTATCTAGGGCAGGGGCAGTGGCTCTTAGCAGGTGGTTGAAAAGCTGATTTGATGACTTCACCAATATATACATTTAAACTTACAAAAGTGTACATTTTAACTAAGTACAGTAACCTATGATCCCTGAAATTACCCAATATCATCTATATAAGTACAGTCAACTACATCAATAAACATTCCAAAATCTCCATAAAAAATTTAATGCAAATAAGTTCATTGACAAAATCAACTTAAAAACTGATTAGACTGACATCATTCTTGTCAGCTACACTAGATGCTAGACTGCACATTTATAGCCTGTAATATTACTGAGTAACAGAATAATGTCCAACCTAGAATTTTATGCCCACTCAAATCATAAATCAGGTTTAAAGACAAAGAAAAAGGAGGCCTGAAGTAATGAGAAAGTTTACTTTCTTCTCCAAAATACTTGAGAATACAGTAAAACCTAAAAGAAAAAAATAGAGACATATAAAATTAAATATTAAAGAGAGATTTTTGGACCAGGAAGCCGGGCAGTTCCAGAACCTTCTGTGCACAGCCTGCCAGGAGAGAGTGATCTCCTAGCAGCGCTTTCATGTCTGAGCGCGCAGGTGAGATCTCGCCATCTTCTTTCTGGAAGAAAACAGCTAGGAGGGCACAGGACATAAAATCAGTGGAGCAGCTGGGACAGAGGTCTGCAGGCTGCCATTTGCACCAGGGAGCCAGGCTGTGCACAGACCCTGACAGAAGAGAGTTGGTCTCCCAGTAGCAAGGACACAGGCTTACAGCCCACAGGAGGAACAAGCTCCAGTCAGAGACAGCAAGGCCAACTAGGAACAGAGATAACCAGATGGTGAAAGGCAAGCACAAGAACCCTACCAACAGAAACCAAGGCCAATTGGCAACATCAGAACCCAGTTCTCCCACCACAGCAAGGCCCGGATACCCGAACACACTGGAAAATCAAGAAATGGATTTAAAATCGTATCTCATGATGCTGATAGAGGGCTTCAAGAAAGACTTAAATAACTCTCTTAAAGAGATACAGGAGAACATCGGTCAACAGGTAAAATCCCTTAAAGAGGAAACACAAAAATCCCCTAAAGAAATACAGGAGATCATGGGTCAACAGAAGGGCAGAAGCCCTTAAAGAGGAAACAAAACAAAACAAAAAAAAATCCATTAAAGAATTACAGGAAAACACAAACGATCGAGTGAAGGAACTCAACAAAACCATCCAGGATCTAAAAGTGGAAGTAGAAACAATAAAGAAATCACAAAGGGAGATAGAAAACCTTGGAAAGAATTCAGGAGTCATAGATGCAAGCAGGAACAACAGAATACAAGAGATAGAAGAAAGAATCTCAGGTGCTGAAGAAAACATTGACACAACTGTCAAAGAAAATGAAAAATGAATAAAACTTGTAACCCAAAACATCCAGGAAATCCAGGACACAATGAGAAGACCAAACCTAAGGATTATAGGTATAGAAGAGAGCCAAGATTTACAACTTAAAGGGCCAGTAAATATCTTCAATAAAATTATAGAAGAAAACTTCCCTAACCTAAAGAGATGCCCGTGAACATACAAAAAGCCTACAGAACTCCAAACAGACTGGACCAGACCAGAAAGTCCTCCCAGCACATAATAATCAAAACACCAAATGCACTAAACAAAGAAAGAATATTAAAAGCAGTAAGGGAAAAAGTAACTTATAAAGTCAGACCTATCAGAATTACACCAGACTTCTCACCAGAGACCATGAAAGCTAGAAAATCCTGGGCAGATCTCATACAGACCCTAAGAGAACACAAATGCCAGCCCAAACTACTATACCCAGCAAAACTCTCAATCACCATAGATGGAGAAACCAAGATATTCCATGATAAAATCAAATTTACACAATATCTGTCCACAAATCCAGTCCTACAAAGGATAACAGATGGAAAATACCAACACAAGAAGGGAAACTACACCCTAGAAAAAGCAAGACAATAATCTTCTTCAAACAAACCCAAAAGAAGATACCCACAGAAACATAAAAATAACATCAAAAATAACAGGAAGCAATGATCACTATACCTTAATATCTCTTAACATCAATGAACTCAATTCCCCAATAAAAAGACATAGACTAACAGAAATATTTTTCACATAAATCTTCAATTTTATCAGAAAATGTTTGTAATTCTCTTTCAATTAATTTAGCAATTTTTTATGTCTACCATTTTATCTGCATTATTTTTCATAATAATCTTCAATTTTAACATGTTTTTCTATATATTTCTTCTATTTTATCAGAAATGTTTTCAATGTAAATCTCTGATTTTATCACAAAATGTTTTTAATTCCATCTTCAATTAATTTAGATAGGTTTATTATATCTACCATTTTATCTGTATAATTTTCCATGAAATAGTCAATTTCAATGTGTTTGTCTATATATTTCTTGAGTTTTATCAGAAATATTTTCCATGTAAATTTTCAAGTTTATCAGAAAATATTTATAATTCCACTTTCAATCAACTTAGAATTATTTTTCTCTTCTTCCCTTCTCTCTTTCCCATCTCTCTAACATACACACACAGCCTAAATGTAATTTTAAAAATTGTTTTGTGTTTTTGAGACAAGGTTTAAAAAATTATTTTAAAGAAGTAGACCAGTGAGCTAAGATGACACAAATGAAGCAGGGTCAATGAGGCAGAGGGAAAACAAGAACATAGTATTAGCAGAAAAGCATTTCAATGGTGAGGAGAAATTTTAATGACAGAGAAATTCTAATGACAGCTAAATTTCTAAGAAGCAAGCATGAACTCTAGAGAGATGAGAGTCATAAAGACCCTCATTCAAGCAACTTCAGTAGAGTGAACAAAATGTAAGCTTTATGAGAAAATGCATGTGGCCTTCAGACACCACAAAACCAAACCTGCACACACTTTTCTAAATTAAAAAATATTCTGGGGCAAAGATGTGTGTGTGTGAGAGAGAGAGAGAGAGAGAGAGAGAGAGAGAGAGAGAGAGAGAGAGAGAGAGGAGAGAGAGAATATGTTCAAAACATACTGTATAAAATTCTCAAAAGGGAAAAAATTCCAAATATACTTGTGTTTTGATGTGTGTGTGTGTGTTAGGTTGGCCTTTAACACAACTCCATAGCTGAGGATGACCTTGAATTCCTGATCCTCTGGTCTTTTTCTCACGTGTATTGGGATTACAAATACCCACCCAGCACACTTTAATGCTTTAATTCAAAAACTTTATTACCACCACCCACCGACTCCTTTCTTTTCTTAATCTATCTTTCTTCTTTCTTTCTGGGGGGTAGAAAGGTGGGTGGGGGCAGGGTCTCACTGTATAGCCATGACTGGTCTAGAACTCATTATGTGAGCCAGGTTGGCCTTGAAATCAAGAGCATTACCTGTCTCGGCTTCCCAGGTACCAGGATTAAAACTGTGTGTCATCATACCTTACCTATTTTCCCATTCTTAAAAGTCAATTTAATCCATTCTAGGAAGATTAGGACATTTCATCAGAAATTTTTTACAGACATTATTAAAGCCATTTATAGCTAAGAGTTAACCATTACTTACACAGCCATCATGCACATTTAAAGTTGCTTCAAGTTTTAATCTTTGGATAAATTCTCTTCTTCCTGTTCAAAAAGAAAGAATTCAATAAATCATACAATCTTCATTGAAATTAAGAGCCTAAAACCTGACACAATAATTCAACCTCTAATTTCAGCTCTACCAATTATAAAGCGAATATTAGACAAATTAACCCTTAAAGTCTACTTCCTTATTAACATGACTAACTTACAAAAGACAACATGGCATCTGAACCCCAGTAAATTCTTGTTTCTCTGTCTACTCACTTTACAAATAGTGTTCCAGATAATGTTCTAGAAGCAAGGAATACAGGGCTCCCATTGGGAAATAAAAAAGACAATAAAAGGTATATTTGTTATGAAGGCATTTAGTAAGAAAATAAAAAATAAAAGGGATTAAAGAGGGCTAATGGGGGTGTGTGTGAAGTTTTCAATTTTGAACAGGGTAGAAAACAGTAAGAATAAGATGTACCAATTTTTAAAAAAGGATCCATACATTTTTATTTATGTGCATAGTTTTATCTGCAAGTATGTACGAACACCGTATACAAACTCAGGTCCTTTGCAAGAACAACAAGTGCTCTCTCACTGCTGAGCTATCTCTTTAGCCATCAATGTTTTAAACAAATACATAGTAGAAAATATATAAATCAGCCTGAGTGTCCATTAAGAGCAAAACAGTTTAAATGATGCAAAAATAGGTTTAAGTTCCTCTTTTAAAAATTAAGAAATGTCTCCCTCTAAGAAATGAATCATCTTTACCAAAGATAGACCAGAAAGCATGCTTATTCAGCAGAGGCAATGAAAGGTGAATTTACAGCAAAGAGCCACAATTAACTTTATAATCAGGCTGATGAGTTACCAAAATTATACTAAATCCTACATTGTCAGGAAGGACAAGCTTCCGTGTCACACTTTTTTGCCATTCAAAGAAAAAAATCCTCAAGTTAATTTGTTTGACTTCTTCATTTTAGGTTTCTTGTTTGTTTCTTATATTGTTTTGTTTTCAAACATGGTTTTTCTGTGTGACCATGGCTGTCCTGGAACTCATTCTGTAGACCAGGCTACCTGCCCTGCCTCCTGAGAGCTTGGATTAAAGGTATGTGCCTCCACCATCCCTTCCTTCATATTTTTAAGTGTTATGATGGCTAGGTATAGGATAAGCAAAGAGACTTTTAAATTAATTATAGGTGTTACCAAGGAGGAATTTGTTCTGTGACTCCTAAATTTATTTAAAACTACAGAAATTCAGTAGTTTAATAAATTCCATCATCTCATTGTTTGTTAACACCCCTTCCCTGCCCTAACAGTACTAGGGATTGAACCCAGAGCCTTGTGCATGCTAGGCAAGATTATCTACCAGTGAGCTATATTCTCAGCCTATAATTAGGCTGAATTTCAGAGTCCTTGTGCAATGTCACTTGGTCACATTTCATTTGCTACAAAAAAATTTTTATAAATATAAAATTATAGACATTAATATATTCTATATTAACATTCAGAAATTTTTAAGCTTATAAACATTTAATATTTTATGATCCTGAGGATATGTATATTTGTATGTACATATGTATATAAGATTTAAAATGGGGTAAGGGGCTGACTATAGAATTCCATGCATTTTAAAAATTATAATAGGTCATGAGGCCAAAATTATTACCTTAAAATGTCTTTTATCAGGAAAAGAATGTTCAAGTTAAAGGATAAATTACATAAAAAACTACTTGAATAAAACGGTCTAAAAATATTTAAGTAGAACCAATAGCTTTTCCTTTTTTTGCTTCACAGACAGACCAGATCCCTGCACTAGTGACAAAAAAAAAAAGAAACTTCACCTGTTTTATGCACTTTAATATTTCTGTGATACAGTAAGTATTTATTTGTAGTGTACTTTTAAAATGTTGACTTCATTACTGTCCTTGCTTCTAAGAAAGTCATCTTGCCAGGACACAAACTTTTTTTTTTTTAAAGATAGCTTAGTTTACCAAAATATATCAATGGGATAGTTCTTACAGCAATCACAGCAGACATTTGAAAATATAAATTTAGGTCAGGTGGTGATGTCACATGCCTTTAATACCAGCAGGAAGGCAGAGGTAGGTGGAGCTATGTGAGTTTGAGGCCAGCCTGGTCTAAGGAGCAAGTTCCAGGACAGCAAGGGCTACATAGAGAAACCCTGTCTTAGAAAACAGAAAGGGAGAGGGAGAGGGAGGATGAGGGGGAAGGGGAGAGGGAGAGAACAAACTTAGAAAGCTTTTTAAAAATAAACTGGGATGTACTTTTTCTTAAAAGTAAAGATTCATACCTATAGGATGTACATTTTAAAAGTATAAATGAATCTTGAATTAGCAAGTTTAAAGTGTAGCAACCATTTCAAAACTGGTTTCTTAATGTTTTTCTAAATATTAAAGTATTTGATGTAACCATTTCTATGCAATATACATTGAAACAGAATATCCAGGTATTTTGAAAGCCCATGACTATAAAAAAATAACTATTTTTATGTAAGATTTTTTATCTTTTAAAACCTTTTGAAGCAAATACCAGAGACTGTGCAACAGGTGTAGGTCATGAATTGTGTAGGGAAAGTCTTTTTTCTTCCTTCTGTTTGCTATGTCACATATACTGTATTAAGTGACTCTATAAATGTAAATGTTTTATTAAAATGTTATAACAGTGTCATACTATCATAACTGATTTTAATGGTAAAAACTAAGCAATTCAGTATCTTAATAAACCACATTGCTCCACTGTTCTTTTTTTAAACTCCCTGTCCTACCCCACCCATGCATGCTAAGTAAGGGACTATCTACCACCAAGCTATATTCTAGGCCTATAATTAGCTTTCAAATCTTATTTTCAATTTTTTAAAAAATAAAAATGTAGAAGACAGAAAAAATATTTTAAATCATTTTCTTTTTGCCAAAGGAAGGTTTCGTAATCTATCTGAATTAAAGTAACAAGGTGCTCAAATTAATAATGTGATAAAAATTACAAGTAGTAAATGCTAAAATATTAGAAATAATTTTCTAAAATGTAAAGTCTGAATTTAAATGTCTAGCTATAGCCATTTTGATCTAAAGAAAATGGTGGTAGGCCATAAAAGATAGAAAAATAAAATGAGTTGTTCTGCAAGAGCCCTCACATAGGAAATATGTACCCAAAGGCTGGAAGCAGGGCATGAAATAGTTCCCAAATAAGACTTTTGTATGAGTCTGGACACAAACTGATGGTGTTGTCTAAATATACCACAAAAATGTGCTTTCAGAAGCCAAAACCGACCAAAAATTAAGCTTCAAGTTTAAAACCCTGAGTTATTTCATATTAAACTCTTTTGAACAGTATTAAAAATGACACATACTTAGATAATCAGTTTCTCCTCCCTCCTACTCCTCTTTGCCCCTCTCTCGAGAGTCAGTGATCAAGTCCATGACCTTACACACGCTAGGCAACCACTCTATCCCTGAGCCACTTTCCCAGCCCCATCATTCCTTCCAAAGTCAAAGGGAAAGGGTTATACCACACATAACACAGTAAGCAGTATGAACTTTAAATGCATGTTGGTCTCATTGTCTCCCAAACCCACCTACCACCTCAGAGAAGTCTGAGTGGATGTTGTGTATAAAATAAATGAATTTATATTACAACTGAAGAACTGAGCTGAGGTCTTTTGGAAGAGCAAATGCTCTTAACCACTAAGCCATCTCTCTAGCCCTGGAAGATGAACTCTTAATTTAAGGAGCACCATTCCATGGGCTGTGGTCTTAGACTTCATGAAAAGAAAGCTGGCTGAGCACAAGCATTCATTTCCCCTGCTTCCTGATGGTAGGCACAGCAGATTCGGCAGTCTCAAGCTCCTGACACCATAAGCCTAGCTGTGATTAACTATTAACTGCACCAAAATCAATCCCTTCTCCCTTAAGCTACTTTTGTCAGGGTATTTTATCACAAAAGACAGAGAATAATTAATACACCTAGAAAACAGTCTTGTGCAAAGGTTCAAGTACCAGTGGAAGAGGGCATAAATCATCTATCTTTAATGGGTGGGGAAAGGCACCTTTCCATCTGTACAACAAATTTTCCATTCAATAATCAAAAGGAAATATAGGGTTACTATGAACTGTTTTATCTCAGTTAATCTAAACCATGTTTCCCAGAATTCATTCTGGGTATGAATTCTATCATTAAACAGGATAGACAGCCATATTTATATAAAATTTGGGAAGATCAAAGTAAAACACCATCAGTATTGGATTTTGTCTATAAAAGGTTAGAGCAGATGTTCTCAAAGCTCACAAACGTGACTAGCTGTTGACTTACCTTGATAAAATAGCACAACTAGTCCTGTAACCGTACCATACCACTTTCCTGTGCATCATCCTTTCTTCAAATACTGGGCCAACTGTACACTCTAATAGCAAAGGACATATGGTTTTTTACCTATGGAATGTCCACATTGATTACATTCTCCAAAGTAATTAATGTCTGGCAGTCTATGTCTTCAAAGAGATCTAGCTTGTGCTTATAAAGGGAACAAATACTATCACTAGACATGATAGACAGCCATGTTTATATAAAATTTGGGAATTTGAAAGTAAAACACCACAAATATTGGTATTCAATATTCAAGCTTGTCCTTGCTTCCTTCCACTTTACACTATCTTCCCTTTCCAACTGTGTTGGAGGATGGTTTTGTGCACTGTGTATTCAATGCTGATTTCTATGCGCAGACATCTGGTTACAGTCCAGATGATGACATGGACAAGCATCTCCAGTCTCAATGTTATGTAAAAATTGTTTCCATCACTTCTGGTTGGTTAATAAGTGCTGATCCGCCAATAGCTAGACAGAAGGATAGGGCAGGACTGCCATCTGATCCGGTCAGGGGGTCCCATTGAGACTAGAGAGAAGGTGTGGAAAAAACCACATGGAGAGACCAGGATGATTTGCCTTGAGATTTTGATGAGAAAGCAGTCATGAAGCCACACATGAACCACAGCAAACTAGGGGCAAGACCAGATAGCAAATAACAGGACATTTGGCTGGGGAGTAGCACCTAGTTGGGTTAGATCAGAACCTGCCCAGCTTAGTGTGTGCAGCTTGTTAGTATAAATACCAGGTCTCTGTGTCTTTATTCAAGAGCTAAATGGGCTAGAGCTGGCATAGAAACACCCTACAGTTATTTGGGTACAAGGAGACCAGAGAAAACCCCCTAAGAAATATTTTTACATAACTGCCTATCCTATATAGATGTCAAGTCCCAGAATCAGATCAAACAAATCAGACAAAGAGAACAACTTCACCAAAGCTCTTTAATGAGGTCCCACAATAATGTCAAGACTCATCTTTATGTGTATGCTTGTACCAGTTGTGCTGGTTAAGTTTTGTCAACAACACAAATCTTAAAGAGTCACCTAGAAAGAAACCTCAATTGAGGAACTGCCTCACTCACTGGCTTGTGGGCATCTATGCAGCATTTTCTGAATTAAGATTGATGTAGGACAGCCTAATTCACTGTGAGTCATGAAACCCACTGGCAAGTGGCTCTGGCTGTGTAAGAAAACCACTCTGAAAGCAAGCTAAGGCATTTGCCATTGTCTCTGCTTCTCTTTATGACAGACTGCAACCTATAAGCCTGTCAGAACTCAGTCCAGGAATAGAGTTGTGTGAGAATTATGAGTGCTTGTGAGAACACTCCGAGAAAACAAGAGCCTTGTGTGACCTCAACTTCTTGGGATTGTTCTTGGAATGTGTTTTTGTCCTCCTCCCAGATGTAGCAGATAGAACTGAGTTTACTTCTGATTACTCAGTATTTCTTGCTGTTGGTATTCAATAAAATGCTTAAACTATCTTTTATGTGTCTCAATGGAATTTTTTCTCTTTTCTTTCTTTTTTTTTTTTTTTTTGCCATGTGTAGCTTGTCCTTATGGTTGCATACAGCTTGACCTCATGAGAACTTTACTCAGGTGACCTTTCTTAACCCTCAGAGTATAAATTGTCTGATGCTCTGAATAAAGTTTACTATTGCATGAGACTTTATAGTCTGCCTCATTTATCAACTCCATTCTCCTAGGTCCCACTGCCTCTCGAACAATGACATAAACCAAATAAATGCTTTCCTCTCCAATCTGGTTAATATGCTATCACAGTAACATGTGGCTGTTTCTGTGATTGAACACATTAAATACCTTCAGTAAGCTTTGCATGGAAGGAAATTTTCAACTTAATAAAGAATACCTATTCAAATAAACAAACAAGAAAACTATAACTTACACTGTATGTAATAGTAAAATCATAAATGAGGCAAGAATGTTCACTTTCACAACTATTAAAGACAGTACTACCAGTTTAGCCTATGTAATAATGTAAAAAAAATAATTTTATCCTTTTTTATTTTTTATGTTTTAGTTGCTTTTTTTTTTATGTTTATGAGTATCTACCTACATGTACTTAGGTCTGTATGGTGCCTGAGGAAGTCAGAAGATGGTGTTAGATGCCCTAGGACTGGAGTTACAGATGGTTGTGAGCGGCCCTATGGGTGCTAGGAATTGAACCCAGGTCCTCTGGAAGAACAGTCTGTGATATTAACTGCTATGCCATTTTTCTAGACTACAAGAAGAAAATGTAATATGCAGATTGTGTAAGGGAAAGACTTTCCTAAAGGAAAAGAATATCAGCATACAAATTCTTGAGAAATATTTTTAAATATTAGAGTCACCTAAAATATTTTTAAATATTTCAAAATCTTGAGAAATATTTTTAAAACTCCTTGAACTACTGATGTATGAGTTGAATACAGATCAACAGAAGCGGTTATTTTGCTGCTGTTTTGCCTGGATAATGTTGGAGACAGAGTTTCCCATAGGCCAGACTGGCCTTCAATTCTACATAGTTAAGAATAACCTTAAACTACAGATCCTCCTTGTCTCTACCTCCCAAGCATGAGGATTATATACCTGAGCCACTCTAACCAGCTATGCTATCACACTTTTACTTAGTATCAATGAACATGTGAAAACTGAATTTAAACCTGACACTATTCACAACTGCACCACAGAAAACTATACTTTTCATTTAAGCATAAACATAAAAAACTCGCATAATGGAAACTTTATTAAAGTCCTAAATTAATGGAGTAACACATCATATTCATGGAGTACAAGACTCAGGATAATAAAGATATTAGTTTCCCCAAATTCAACTTTAAGTCCATCAACAACTGTCAAATTTCCAGCAATGAATTTGGACATATGGGTAAGCTTATATAATAAATGATTTCGAAGAGGAGAAATTACTCTAGCTTTATGGTAAAGCACACTGTGTATAGAAACAAGACAGTACTATATTCCCATAGGGACACAAAAACAAATAAGAAAATTCAGAATCAGATATATTTCATGAAGGAAAAA
The DNA here is from genome assembly GCA_036184795.1 of Tokudaia tokunoshimensis. NCBI lineage: Eukaryota > Metazoa > Chordata > Mammalia > Rodentia > Muridae > Tokudaia > Tokudaia tokunoshimensis. The sequence goes on along the minus strand of BTHU01000013.1, from coordinate 29,226,529 downwards.
AGAGCCTTTTCAATAAATTGAGTGAGATAGCCATTGTACAAAAATTAATTTTGAACTAAACTTTAGACCTACAAAAATTAACTCACGATGAAACCTAGATTGAAGTACAAAACTGTAAAATTTTAAGAAAAACTTATAGTAAAAAAAATTTTCAGGATCACTCATAGTGATGAGTTCTTTGTAGCATTATACTAAAGTGCAATCCATAAAAATCAATGATAAACTGGAAATCAGTTAATTGTACCCCTGCCCCTAGAGGCATTGCAGGTATGGCTGCTGCATGTGGCAGAGAAGAGAGAGGTTATATCTATGCTCAGTATTCTGACCTATAAACATCTGAATGATTAGTAGCCTAACACACTCTGAAAAAGGTGAGCCTGAGACAACCACCAATCCTGCACCCAGGCAGACTGCAACAGGCTCGGGACCACATCTGGGTCTATGGCCCTGCAGCAGCAGGGGTCTATTACCATCAAAAGCCAGGCAGACACCCTTTGGTCTGGGCTGCCTGCCATCTGGGACATAGTGATGTTTGAGGACTGTGCAGAACTGGCCCCACTCTTCACCTGGGCATCATGGGAGAGCTGGCTCTGGAGGCATGAGACCAAGAGAACTGACCCCACCCACACTGTGGGAGTTTTAGTTGAGCCAGCCACAAGGATACCAATGTGAGAAAGCTGGCCCTACCACTCATCTCCCCTGCGTGGTAGTGGCTTGGATGAAGGAGAAACATCTTTGTCCTTCACCACCTGCAGCAGGCAGAAAAGCTAGCCCTGGGGTCATGAGAGCAGGAGAGCTGGCTTTGCCCATAACCTGCTGCAGCACTTGGGAGAATAAATGCTTCAGGGTCCCGAACCTCACCTGGGCATCAGCAGAGCTGGCCCTGGATATGGAAACTGCAGGTGAGCTGCCCCCTCCCCAAGGGGGTCAGTCCAGGAGAGCCAGCTCTCTTTTTGGTCTGCTAGGTGGAGGCCTGGAAGAAGGAGAGATGCCCTCCTCCTCTCCCTTGTCCCTGGCCTCGTCCTTATGGCAAGTGGGAGAGCTTGTCCCAGGGTCATGAAGGCAGGAGAACTGACAATTGCTCTCATCAGCTGCAACACTCAGTAAGTAAGCTAGGCCCTGCGCCTCTCCTGGGCAACAGGGTAGAGCTGGCTCTGGTTGGGGGAGTTGCTAGTGAGCTGGCCCCAGGGGTATGAGAGCCAATGTGAGAGCAGGAGAGCCTGTGGGCTGATCAGCTCAGGTATCTCAGACCCAGATCCAAGGCTATGAATTGAGTCACTCCAACAACTATCAGCCTCATTGATGAACTGCTGGAGTGCATGAAGGGACCCACCCTTCAGATCCAAAACTACAGGATCTCCGTGACACAGGGCAACAACAGGATATACAAGAGAAATCCCAGTGAGGTTCCAGTATTAACAGAGTAGCAGAATCCAGAGGCCTCATTCCAAGCCAACTAGTTGTTGTAATGAACATTTGCAAGCAAAGAAGTATGGACAAAAGATTACACTGTGGGACACACTGTGACTGACATACTACAGCTTCCACATGAGAATTTTTTTCCTCTTTTGGGTGAAGGGCAGGATAAGGGGAGCGTAGAACTGAGGTACATGATGTGAAATTCACAAAGAACCAATAAAAAGTTTTTAAAAAACAAACAACAAAAAGTCCCTATAGCAGAATAAAAGAAATGTTACCAAAAAGAAAAGGAAAAGAGAAAGGTGTATGTAACCAAGAACCAGTATCTAAAATACATGAAGGACTTTAAAAACGCAACAACCTCAATGCTGCTGCTGCTACTGTTCTCTAACACTATGCACAAGTCTGGCTCTCACTCCACAAGACAGCAGGTAAACAAATGAGAAAGTTTATACCATGACTTGCACAAAGTGTACTGCCTACAAATCCACCAGAGGGCAAGCGCACAGGGAACAACTGCTCTCCACCACAGGAGTAAGCAAACTTCATCATTTCTGGCCTGGAACAGCATTCTGTAAGACTGGATGCTATCAGAAGTCCCTCCATCCATTGAACTTCCAGCTCTGGCATGAAGAACCACCCAGGACTTCAAACACAACTGCACTTCCAGCACACAGCCACTAGTGCTTTACAGAAAGCACGTGAGGTCTATCTGGTTGACCTTTTTAAAGTTACCAACTTCTCAAGCTATTCAAGCCAAGTGAGACCACAGATGTCATCTAACACACTGTACTGCTGAGAACGTGCTTAAGAATCTATGGTGGGGGCTAGAAAATAGCCTACCTGGTAAAGACACGAGGTGCCAAGACTGATAGCCTGAGTTTAATCCCTGAAAACTAACAGATGAAAGGCTAGAACTGACTGCTGAAAAGCTGTCCTTTGATTTCTATACACATACTACTGCACATGTACACAAGACACAGAGGATCTCACTGTGTAGTTTTGACTACCCAGAAACTCACTATTATGGGGACCATGCTACCCTCAAACTAGACAGATGATTCTGCCCCTGCCTCCCAAGTGCTGGGATCAAAGGTGTGCACCCAAATAGCTTTATTTCTTAACCCCAGCTATCTAAAACAGATGAAAAGATAAACATTTATACTCAACAATAAAAAGGAATAAATTATTGATGTACATAATTTAGATGTATTTCAAGACAATTACACCAAGTAAAAATCTAATCTGAAATATTAAATATCATCATTTATAAGGTTGCACACATTATGTGTCTAAATAATATTGTTCTTCTTTTGAGATAGATGTGTATTTGTCTAGGTTGGTCTCAAACTCATGGACTTAAAATATTCCAGCTGCTTATTCTCCTAGGTAGTTTAGAATAGAGTCATGAGCCACAATAACCGGTACATAACATCTTCGAAGTGACAAAACTCTGTGTTAAGAACAGAATTGTGGTTGTCAGGGTTTCAATAGTAAAGAAAGGGTAGAAAAAGGGTGGCACAAATGACTCATGTGGTGGAATTTTATGTTTTAATCACATTAAACTATAATTACTAAACTAAAATTAACATTAATCTGTCAAAATAAATATTAGACTACCTTGAATGGAACTAAATAGACACATATAAATGAATTTGTGTAGCATTACAAAATCTGAATGAGGAATGTGAATTCTGTTACTTTCCTGATTATTATATTTCAAAAGAAATTGCCATTGGGGTACTGGTTAATGGGTATATGGCATATAGCTTTCTATTACTTAACTTTTTAAAAAATTTTAATTTACATGGTTTTGGCTGTATACATAACTATGTACCATGTGTGTGTCTTGTGCCAGCAGAGGCCAGAAGAGAGCATCAAATGCCATCAAACTGTAGCTAGAGATGGTTGTGAGTCACGATGTGGGTAGAAAGAATTGAACCTGGGTCTTCTGGAAAAGCAGCCAGCACGCTCAATCACTGAGTCATCTGTCCAGTCCCAAATGATCTATTATTTCCTATAACGGCATGAGTTAATTATTTTCCTAAAATATAGAGTTTTTAACTTAAAAAACATTTACCAATGAGAAAATGCCAAACCCGGATGTCTTCAATGATTTAAGGAAAAGTACTTTCAACCTTATACAAATTCAGAAAACCAGACCATCATTCTAGCATAAGAACTAAGCACATTAAAACTATAAACTAGCATCTAAGAACAACAGCTTAAAATTCACTCCACACTCCTATGGTCACTTGATACTTGACAAAGGAGCTAAAACCATCCAGTGGAAAAAAGATAGCCTTTTCAACAAATGGTGCTGGCTCAACTGGAGGTCAACATGCAGAAGAATGCAAATTGACCCATTCTTATCTCCTTGCACTAAGCTCAATTCCAAGTGGATCAAGGATCTCCACATAAAACCAAACACACTGAAACTAATAGAAAGGAAACTAGGGAAGAACCTTGAACATATGGGCACAGGGGAGAATTTCCTGAATAGAACTCCAATAGCTTATGCTCTAAGATCAAGAATAGACAAATGGGACCTCATTAAATTACAAAGTTTTTGCAAGGCAAAAGACACTGTCAAAAAGACAAAGCGGCAACCAACTAACTGGGAAAGGATCTTTACCAACCCTACATCCGACAGAGGGCTAATATCCAAGATATACAAAGAACTCAAGAAGTTAAACTCCAGAGAGGCAAGTAACCCTATTAAAAAATGGGGTACAGAGCTAAACAAAGAGTTCTCACCTGAAGAATATCTAATGGCTGAGAAACACCTAAATAGATGTTCATCATCCTTAGTCATTAGGGAAATGCAAATCAAAACAACCCTGAGATTCCATCTCACACCAGTCAGAATGGCTAAGATCAAAAACACAGGAGACATCAGTTGTTGGCGAGGATGTGGAGAAAGGGAAACACTCCTCCACTGCTGGTGGGATTGCAAGCTGGTACAACCACTCTGGAAAGCAGTCTGGTGGTTCCTCAGAAAACTGGGCATGACACTCCTGGAGGATCCGGCTATACCACTCCTGGGCATATACCCAGAGGCTTTACCTGCATGCAATAAGGACACATGCTCCACTACGTTCATAGCAGCCTTATTTATAATTGCCAGAAGCTGGAAAGAACCCAGATGTCCCTCAACGGAGGAATGGATCCAGAAGATGTGGTACACAATGGAATACTACTCTGCAATTAAAAACAATGAATTCACGAAATTCCTAGGCAAATGGTCAGAACTTGAAAATATCATCCTTAGTGAGGTAACCCAATCACAAAAGAACACACATGGTATGCAGTCACTGATAAGGGGATATTAACCCAGAATCTTGGAATACCCTAGACACAATTCGCATATCAATAGATTTCTAAGAAGATGGAAGGAGAGACCCCTGGTCCTGGAAAGACTGGATGTAGGGGAATGCTAGGACAGAGAAGCGAGAGGGGGTTGAATGGGGAAAAGAGGGAGGGAAGGGGACTTATGGGACTTTCGGGGAGGGAGGAAATGGGAAAGGGGAAATGATTTTGAATGTAAATAAAAAAAACTTAGAAAATAAAATAAAATTTAAAAAAATTCACTGAAACTTAAAATATAAAAAGGATAATTTGCTATAATAATAAGAACCCAGAAATTGAATATTGGTTCAAATCAATCCAAAAACCCAATTTTAATCAGTGGAAAAAATTCCAAAACATCATTTTTAACTTTATTATTGTGTATATGGTATGCATGGGGGCAGGCCTATGCTATGGTGTACATATGAATGTCAGATAACTTTTTTTGTAGTTGTTCTTTTTTTAATTTTTATTATTTTCAATACAATGTATATTTTATACCAATCATAAAAATGATGGACATGTTATTAAATGAACATAAAAAGATAAAGTATTTTGTTTGTTTGTTTTGTTTTTAGCAGAACTTAAAATCTTAGCTCTTACTGTGGTACAAACCCAAAATAAAAACAATTTTTAGATATTGGAGTTTATTGTAATAAGACTGTACTTTGATGTCCCTCACATTACCAAAGGATTTTACCTCCATAGTAGCTAAGCTAAGAGTTGACAGTTCTTCTGTGCCAAGGAATGAATTGTAGGCATAATTATCTGGATACAGATTTCCTGCTATGGGTCAAAGCTATTTGACTTGAGTGATTGCCATCATTCTCAGCCCACAGGGAACAAGTTACATTCATTTGAGAAATGATGTGTATATTAAGATGGTCTATCTATGAAGTCATTCAACTGTTTCAATGAACAATGGTTTTGCTTGGAGGGTAGCACAGACATTAGGTGAGGGTAAGATTCTGGTTCATTGGCTATGATGATGTTGAAAATAATTCATCTCAGAAAAAGAGTAACTTAGAAGGTCATCTTCAAAATTGATACAGTAATTATAAAAAAATCAAGCAAAACATTCAGTCTCATTCTTCATTGTTCTCTTACAACCCACCTCCCAAATTAATTGTCTACATTTCTTTTGGTTGTATAAATAATTTTGAAATATGTAAGCTGTTCTGAAAACCATAGTATAGTGAAAAAAACATCAAACAAACAATCCTACTTATAGAGAGGCTGAGATAGAAGAAGCATGATTTCAGGACCATTATGTGGTACACAGCAAGACACTGTCCCATACAAATAAGCAGAAAGTGCATATGAATTGTACAATATTGGACATATTTCTCCAATTACCAAATTAGAGAGCCAAGTGGGTGACAGCCAACAAATTTCTAATTCCTCATATTTTTGAATTTCAATCGATTAGGACATGTTGGTAATATTTTTCATATTAAGAGATATTAAGGAAAAGTGATTGTTACGTCTTATTTTTGTTGTTAGAGGCGGAATTATGTTTGGGTGGGTTTGTTGAAAGATTACTTTCTTGCTTTTTCTAGGGTGTAGTTTCCCTCCTTGTGTTGGCGTTTTCCATCTATTATCCTGTGTAGGGTTGGATTTGTAGAAAGATATTGTGTAAACTTGCATTTTGTCATGGAATATCTTGTTTTCTCCATCTATGGTAATTGAGAGTTTTGCTGGGTATAGCAGTCTTGGCCGGCATTTGTGTTCTCTTAGGGTCTGTATGACATCTACCCAGGATCTTCTAGCTTTCATAGTCTCTGATGAGAAGTCTGGTGTAATTCTGATAGGCCTGTCTTCATATGCTACTTGACCTCTTTCCCTTAATGCTTTTAATATTCTTTCTTTGTTTAGTGCATTTGGTGTTTTGATTATTATGTGACAGGAGGAATTTCTTTTCTAGTACAGTCTACTTGGAGTTCTGTAGGCTTCTTGTATGGTCATGGGCATCTCTTTCTTTAGGTTAGGGAAGTTTTCTTCTATAATTTTGTTGAAGATATTTACTGGTCCTTTTAAGTTGGGAATCTTCACTCTCTTCTATACCTATTAGTCTTAGGTTTGGTCTTTTCATTGTGTCCTAGATTTCCTGGATGTTTTGGGTTAGGAGCTTTTTGCTTTTTGTGGGTTTTTTTTTTTTTTTGACTGTTGTGTCAATGTTTTCTATGGTATTTTCTGCACCTGAGATTCTCTTCTCTCTTATATTCTGTTGGTGATGTTTGCATTTATGACTCCTGAACTCTTTCCTAGGTTTTCTAGATCCAGAGTTGTCTCACTTTGTGATTTATTGTTTCTAGTTCCATTTTTAGATCCTGGATGGTTTTGTTCATTTCCTTTAAGTGTTTGATTGTGTTTTCCTATAATTCTTTAAGGGATTTTTTTGTGTTTCCTCTTTAGGGGCTTCTAGCTGTTTATCTGAGTTCTCCTGTATTTCTTTTTTTTTTTTTTTTTTTGGTTTTTCGAGACAGGGTTTCTCTGTGTAGCCCTGGCTGTCCTGGAACTCACTTTGTAGACCAGGCTGGCCTCGAACTCAGAAATCCTCCTGCCTCTGCCTCCCAAGTGCTGGGATTAAAGGCGTGCGCCACCACCGCCCGGCTCTCCTGTATTTCTTTAAGGGAGTTATTTATGTCCTTCTTGAAGCCCTCAATCATCATTATGAGAAGTGATTTTAGATCTGAATCTTGCTTTTCTGGTGTGGTGTATCCCTGACTTGCTATGGTGGGAGAATTGAGTTCTGATGATGCCAAGTAACCTTGGTTTCTGTTGTTTTTGTTCTTACCCTTGCCTCCCACCATTTGGTTATTTCTAGTGCTACCTGCCCTCACTATATCTGACTGGAGCCTATCCTTCCTGCGATCTTGGTTGTATCAGAACTCCTCAGAGTCAAGCTGTCTTCTGTGATCCTGTGATTCTGAGATCCTGGGTGTATCCGAGCCCCTGGGAGTCAAGCTGCCTCTGGGACCCTGAGATCCTGGTGTGACCAAGCTTCTGGGATCCTAGGATCCCGGGATCCCGGGTGTGTAAAAGCGTCTGGGAGTGGAGTTTCCTCTGGGTGTTGTGGGACTGACTGCTGAGTTTGCCCAGAGAACAACTTTATGAAGTTGTTTTCTCCTCCTACTTCTATGGGGGTTCTGAGAACTGAACTCGGATCATCATTGGGCAGCAAGACCTTTACCCACTAAGCCATCATGCCAGCCTCCAAATAACTTTTTAAAAATTGTATTTACTGGCTTCTTAATTTTTTTCATGTTTTGACCGTATTTTCCCCTATCCCAACTCCTCCTAGGTCCTCCCCATCTCCCTACAGCCATCATTTTTCTCAAAAATGAAATAAGATAAAATGACTAAAAATACCAAACAAACAAGAATATACAAAAGTAACATGAACCTGGATTGTGTTGGCCAACTCTGCCTGAGCACAGGCCTTCCCTGGAGTGTGGTTGATATATATATATACCCAGCATCACTCCATTAGAAAAAAATGATTTTCCTTTTCCCAGTAGGTATCAACTACAAACAGCTTATTGATTAGGGATGGCACTTTGTTCACAAAAAAATTTTTCTGAAAAAAAATAGAAAAGTCTGATGAAAGTGCCAGTTATGATAAATGTCTCAGTAATCTAGCAATAGAAGATTTTCCTAATCCAAGGAGAAACTACAAAAATCTATAGCCAACAACACACTTAACAAAGGCAATCTTTTACATTTATATTTATGGTGTAAGTGTTTTGCCTTCAAGCATGTATATGTACCATGTGTGTGCAATGTCCATAGAGGCTAGGAAAAATTAACTGACCCTGTGTAAAGCAACAATGTCCTCTCTCATATCTACATTCAACTTTTTGAGCCTTACACAGAGCAATTAAATAAAAGAACTAGATACAGGTTAAAAAAAAGGTGAATCAAATTTAATATGCAGCAACATAATCATCTACAAAAAAATTTTAAAAAACTGAAAGAAAAAAATTACACAAAGTAATAGGTATGTTTTAATTGTGGTTCAAGATATAAGACCAATTGTTTTTATTTTTCTAAGCCCATTCCAGGGCTGGGGATGTAGTTCAGTGAAAGCTTACACAGCATGAAATGAAGCCCTGGGTTGAATCCCCAACACAGCAAAACTCAAAACTACTGAATCAACGAATACCAAAATAAAGAGATAGACCAGAATCATAGTTTGAAAGATTCAATACTATATAAAGATGAAAGTTCTCCCAGACATAAATTGAACACTGCACTGGCTGGTTTTCTGTGTCAACTTGACACAAGCTGGAGTTATCACAGAGAAAGGAGCCTCCCTTGAGGAAATGCCTCCATGAGATCCAGCTGTAAGGCATCTTCTCAATTAGTGATCAAGTAGAGAGGGTCCATTGTGGGTGGTGCCATCCCTGGGCTGGTAGTCTTGGGCTCTATAAGAAAGCAAGATGAACAAGCCAGGGGAAGCAAGCCAGTAAGGAACATCCCTCCATGGCCTCTGCATCAGCTCCTGCTTTCTGACCTGCTTGCGTTCTAGTCCTGACTTCCTTTGGTGATGAACAACAGTGTGGAAGTATAAGCTGAATAAACCCTTTCCTCCTCAATTTGCTTCTTGGTCATGATGTTTGTGCAGGAATAGAAACCATAACTAAGACAAAAACAAAACAGCAAGTCTTGTTGTTGTTGCTATTGTCTTTGAGAAACTGAGGCTATGATTTTGTTGATGATGGTAGTGTTTTTGAGACAAGGCTTTGCTATGTAGCCCCAACTGACCAGGAATTTACTATGTAAACCAGGCTGGTCTCAAACTTGCCGCAATCCTCCTGTCTCTGTCTCCTAAGTGCAGGGATTATCAATGTGCATCACAAGCCAGGACAGACAAGCTTTTTGAAAATTGCATATGAGAATGGAAAGAGCTCAGATTAGCCTGGGAAATTTTGAAAAGAGACAAGGACCAAGTGTCACATGACACTAGAGAACTGAGGATCCCTTTAGCAGGATCTTAGAGCTACAGATAATTTAAAAAACAGATTCATAGGCATTAAATGAAGCTGGGGGAGAAGGGGGAGCCACACCTATGTAAAAATGATTCTATGTCCTAAAAATGATTAGAATGTCCTGATTATGGAAGAGTTGGAACGCGCAGATATTGAGTCTGGCTAAGCTACCTTTAACCCCTTATGAGGTACCCATTGCTCACCTCTCTGTCTGACCTACATTTTTGCAGCTAACAGGCAAAACCTTTGGAATTTATAAACTTAAAAAATCACTAGTTTCCAGCAACTCCAAAAGCTAAGAATGTTACTGGATAACATTCACAACCTAAAGTAGAATTTCTCCCTTTGTTATAACCCACCCACCTTTTGTTCTCACCAATGAATTTGAAAAATGCCTTGATTTCTGACTCCTTTTATTTGATGTCCATAAAAATTCATGTAACGGCTTCTACACTGAAGCATCTACATTGTAATATGTTATTTGGAGCAACCTGAATCTGTGTCCCAGGCATAGTCATTTATATTTGGCCCAGAATAAACAATCTCTTATTCCTTTGAGTTAGAGCGTTCTCTTGCATTGATAGAAGAAAAATGAAAGACAATTGTACTGGAGTTTGAGAAACAAAATGGGGCACCCAAACTGGAGATCACAACAGCTGCCAAAAAATGAAAAATTAAGAAAAAGGAAAATTGTACTTTCTGAATAGATATCAAGAAAGCAGACAGGCTCAGCACTGGTAGTCTGTAGCAGTCCCATGGGGGAGGTGGAGGGTGTGTTTAGATGGAGATGTTCAAAGAATGAGCCCAAGTCAGACAGCAGAAAGCAGGCAGGCTGAACATCACGAATCTGTAAGCAACTTAAGCCCAGACAGGGGTTACTGGAGAACAAGGACAATTCTCATTAAGGGGAGAGATATTCCTCCCCATCTTATGTCTTATATATCATTGTTTTCTGGGCTCAGCCTGGGTTCAGGCTGTCCTCTTGGGATTGATTGTAAAATGATTTTTCCCCTTATTAAAGGCGATCTTAGCACTGATGGGGCAAGGGAAGTTCCTGATATCCACACAGAAGAGTAGTATCAACTCTAAACAAGCCATTTGTAAATTTACAGACCATCAACCAGGCTAACATGCCAGAGAGTATCACTGTGCTAATATTTGTGTATCAAAGGGGTTTGCAAACTTGGTACCACCTTTTGCACGAGAAAAGATCTTATGGGTCAAAAACCATACTTTTACCAAAAGAACCTGACATAGTTATTGTGCTAGTTTGAATGACCATGGCCTCCATAGGCTCATATATTTGAATGCTTAAGTCATCAAGGAGTGGAAGTGTTTGGGAAGGATTAGGAGGTGTGGCCTTGTTGGAGTAATTATGGCCTTGTAAAGAAGGTGTGTCTGTATGGGTGGGCTTTGAGACTTTAAAAGTGTCTCTCCCCCCCACCCCACTTCCTGCTCCCTGGGAATTAGGATGCAAAGCTCTCATTTGCCGCTACAATGCCATGCCTGTCTACTTTCTGTTAAGATGATTATGAATCAACCCTCTAATTAACCCCCAATTAAATGTTTTCTTTTATAAGACACTCCTTGGTCATAATATCTCTTCACAGCAATAGATAGAAACTAAGAGAGTTATGCATTATTTCCCAAAAGGTGCCAGGGAAGCAGTACTGCAAATGGTCATTTTATTCCATTCTCTCTTCCCTTCCTTTCATCTCCTATCACACACTAAGCCCATTTTTAACACTAACTATAAACAATAAAGTACTGGCACAAAGACAGAAACTTAAATCAATGAATGTGGTGGAGAAATTGACTTGAACATATATGGTTAATTGATTTTCAACAAAGAAGGAAAGACTTTTCATAAACAGTGGTGGATCAATTTTACATTCATAAGTGAAGAAATGAAACTTGATTCACCTCATAACACATATCAAAAATGAACTCTAAATTGTTCAAAGTGTTAAGTATATGAGATAAGATAGAAAACTTCCAAGGGGCAAGAAAACAACAAAATATTTCGTGATCATGGATTATGTATATTCTTAAGCAGAACACAAAAGTTTCAAAAATATTAAACTATAAATATGTTAAGAACAATGTTTGAAAACCTGTTAAAAGACAGATGTGAAATAGTAGTTCAAGGCCATCCTTGGGTTACTTGAGACCCTGTCTTAAGAAAGTAAGAGGGGAACAAAAAGGGAGCAGTCCAGGGAATGGGAAGGGAGTGGGGAGAAGAAGGGCAAGAGAGGGAAAGAGGGAGGGAGAGAAAAGAGAAACAAGGAAGGAGTGCAGGGACAGGATAGGAGAGGTGAAAAGGGAGGGAAGACTTCAGAAAAAGAAAACAGCACCAGGCATGGTGGCAATACACCTATAATCTCAGCATCTGGAAAGTAGTGCCACATCAGCCTAGTACCATGTCTTAAAAGACCAAAAGTAAAATTAAAAAAATGAAGGAGAAAAAAGACAAGGCAAATAGGGGAGAATGTATATTAAAACAAGCAAACAAACCTATTTGACTTTAATCTCAGCATTCAGGAGGCAAGAGGTAGGTGGAGCTCAGTGAATCTAAGGCCAGCTTGATATATACATATTGATATATACATATTGATATATGCATATTGAGTCGCAGGCCAGCCACAGCTACATAGTGAGCCTCTGTCTCAAAAGGCAAAATACAATACATTTTCTAATCTATTTACTTAAGGACTTGTACGAAAACAAATGTACACATAGACAGATGTATAAATAAAAAATATTTAAAAGGTAACCTTTGCATTTAATTAATGTACATGAATGCAAAGAAAACAAAAGGATATTTGATTGTTAGCCATTAGAAAAATGCAAACTGAAGCAATATACTTTTATACACCTCTTACCAAAAAAAGCTAAAATTAGAGCTGGAGAGATGGTGTGACAGTTAAGAGCATTTATTGCTTTTACAGAAGACTTGGTTTGGTTTCCAGCACCCACATGGTGATTCCCAACTAGCCTCAACTCCAGTTCTAGGCACTCTCCTGACTCCCACAGGAACCAGGCCCAAACCTCAAAGAACATGAACGCACGCACAAGAACCAAGAACATTCATGGGCATAAAATAAGTCTTAAAAGGGGGGAGGAGCTTACATTAGAAAGAGTAAATAAGGCAAATCTTGACAAGAGCTGGGGCCTGCATACCAAGTGGGAATGTGGTATAATGTAAATTATGTTGAAGAACAAATCTAAACACATTACACAATCCAGCAATCTTATTGATTTACCGAAGAAGGGAAGACTTGTGTCTACAAACACTAATAAAATAAAATCTACCTTATTTTTTCCAAGGTCTAAGTGAAATTTCACTATTTATAGCTTCTTTGTTAACGCTCACCAGTGTTTTTCAAAGAATTTTGGGTGAAATCTTGTGTTTTGGTTTTCTTTGTAGTCCCTCTATGTACCTCAAGCTGGCCTTAAACACAGTGGTACCCTGCTGCCTCCCTTAAATCTGGGATTATAAGTAACCAGTTTAGAAAAGGATCTTTGAAAAAAGCAAACATCACAAACAAAATTCACATTTGTTGTATTTAGGGTAAGAAATGGGTCACATTACGTGTGTGGATCAGAGGACAAAATAGGGAGTCGGTTTTCTCCAATAGTCCCAGGAATCTAATTTAGGATGTCAAGTCTCAACAGCAAGGGCCTTACTCACTCAACCATCTTACTGTCTCATTTTGGTTTTTTGGTTCCATTGTTTTGTTTTTTTCAGACACGGTCTCATCTCACTCTGGACTATATATGCATGCATATATATATATATATATATGGCAGAACTTGTAGACCATCCTACCTCAGCCCCCTAAATGTTGGGATTATATGTGTAAGCTACCATACCTAGCATGTGTATATAAGCATGTTATGTACACCTGTTTGGAGGTGTGGGTGCACCAGCCAAACCATGAAGGCCAGAGGACAGAGTGCTCTCTCTCCCTTTATTCCTTTGAGACAGGATCACTTGCTAAAGCTTGAGCTCTCAGTTCAGCTAGACTGACGCAACAGTCATCAAACCCAGTAATGTTCCTGTCTCCACCCCCTACCCCAGCTTTTTACAAGGATGCTGGAGACCCAAATTTGGTCCCCTTGCTTGTACACTAAGCATACCTATTCAACGAAACCATCTCTCTCCAGCCCACCCATCCTATCCTTTTTGTTGTTTTAAATAATTTGTCTCCTGTACTCCAAGCCCAAACTGGCCTAGCACTCCTTAATCCTCCTGACTCCACCCCCTCAAGTACTAGAGGTATGAGCCACCAAACCCAATTGAATTTTTTAAAATTGCCTTTGTTTTTTAATTTTCAGAAAGGGTCTCATGAATTCCAGGTTGGCCTTGAACTCTTTGTCCTCCTGCCTCCACCTCCAGAGTGCTAGGATTACAAGCCGACACCTCCACACCCAATATGTGGTGCTAGGAATGGAACCTGGGCTTCCTGCATGCTAGACAAGCACTCTATTAAATGAGCTACACCCCCAGTACCTAATCTTCACACACACACAGATCAGACAGTGAAGATAGCAATCTTGTTTGTGAGTTGTAGGAAGTCAGTGAATACTTTAGAGTCATTATCTAAAAAACTGGTAATTTTGCCAGAGTTTTCCCTCCTTGTTCATCTCCCAAGGAAGTTAACGGAACCTTTGTGTTTTGTTTCTTTAGTTTCAAAACCTCCATAAAAGTGAACATTCCAGTTTGAATGTTATTTAGCAGTAATTCATTATTAGGAATGCAAATAATAGAAACCTATTAGAAAATGCAAAATACAATACTCTGAACAATTATGTTTAAATCTGCATATCTTTAAGAAATCTACGAACTTTCTAAGTTCCTTGTACTTGGAATTTAAAAGGCTTTTTTTTTTTTTGAGACAGTTTCACCAAATATCCTTCAAACTCTCAGCAAGTCTCCTTCCTCATCAAAAAAAGCTTTATGAGAAAAGTCATCCCCCCCACACACAGAAAGAAATTTATTAGGTTTCAGATATTAATTAGACTGACCATAGTTTTTATTTCAAAGATGGCCTTAAACAAGTGACTCCCAACCACTCCTTTACCTTGGAAGTGCTGAGATTACAGGTGTCCTCCACCTAACCCAGCTAAAATCACTTTTAAAGAAGTGCTAATATAAAGTAGGCATCATTGTTACACTTCAATTACTTAAAGCTAAATCTAGTGGCAAACATCAGTAACTCCAGAATTTAGAAGATTAGTCATAAGAGTCTTCTCTTTGGGACCTACGAGTCCCTAGAGAACAAGTGAAGCATCTCAGGCTTGGTGGCAGGTGCCTTTCCTTACCTGCTGAGCCATCTTGAGAGCCCTACGGACCGTGTCTTCATTACATATATTATACACAGCTGAACTCAACCAGAAATTATAACTACAAAACTTAGAACTGCCCAATTGAAATAAAAGACTAAATTATAAGTTCACTCACACAAAACTTTAATATTTGCCTTATTAAGGTAAAAATCTGTTCTTTCTAAACAAAATAAATTTTAAAATAAATTTTCACACCTCTTTTAAGTCAAGGATTTTTTAAAAGGACTTTACAAATATTAAAAACAAGCACTCTAGGTACTTACTACAACATATGTAAATGATGTTTGCACAGTCATGGCAGTGAACACATATTACACAAAAAGGGGCAGGGGCAGGTGAAAAGTTACAGTGTAATCCGAGCTATCAGGAGAATGAGATAAAAGTTAAGGCTAGCCTGGGCTATATAGGGAGCCTCTGTTTCAAATAAAAATTAAAGAGACTAAAACCTAGAACATTAAAATTCTTCATTAAGTACTATGTAATGTTTTACCCAAATTCTTATATCTGAAAAGATCTCAAGATGCAATGAAGAAAAAGCAAGGGGAAAAGTGCTTACACCATCACGCATCCAGTTTTCTTTCACACACATGGAGCATGAAAATACATGCACTATGATTTATATATGTATGTATTTCTAAGAAGGAAATAAATCAAGGAAAATAATCACACAACAGAAACATTTCTAGGGACAGTGGCATGAAATGGGAGCGATCCTGGGATTTCTGCTTTTTTATATTTGAATTCTTACAATGATAACATTCATTTTAAAAAAATGCACACCTAAACTTCCTTTAAGCAATTTACAACCAGTAGTTTTGGCTGTAACGAGATTTCATTTCCTTCTATTTTTGTTGTAGTAAAAAAACAAATGACAGCAACAAATCCCTTAACCTGGCAAAGAAATGACAGAGTTGGGGGAGGAGGCACTTTGAAGAAACAGGACTTTTTAGTTGACTCTGGCATGACCCAGCACACTCAACAAAACTCATGGTACACAGAACGAAAAAGGTGGAATACTGCGCCCACGGGACTGAAGGTTGTTTTTAGAAAGCTTAACTAAGAAACAGAAAATGCCAAGTGTGTTTTCCAGGGGTGGGAACAGGAACGTGAAACCCTACACCACCTAAAGAGGTCTAGCGGACTGACAGCAGGCTGGACCTGGGAGGGCGCGGGGGTGGGGAGAGCGCTCCGCGATCTCTTTTAGGTTTGGGCTCAGCGCCACAGTTTAGAGCGAGCCAGGCTTGGGCTGTGAAGTCCCTGAGGGTGGTCAACAGCGTCTCGGGCGACGTCTAAGCCCTTGCGGAAGCCCAAGAAGAAGGCGTCGGACAAGCAACACCTGAGGTCTTCGGCTGAGCGGGGACAGCTCCGGAGAAAAGCAAACGCGCTAACTTTTGCGTTCAACGTGGCATCTCCGTGAGGTTCGCCAAGTCTTCTCCGGAGTCCCAGCCCACGAGCGACCCCAACACCTTTCCGGGCTAATGCCGCCTCCCCACGGCCCGGCTCTCCGAGGGAAGCCCAGCTTGAGCCGCGGCTGGCAGTTTGCAAAGGGGACCTGACCTTAGGCGGTGCTGGCGCGGATCGCCGTCAGCCCACCTGACACCTAGCCTGCGGGGCGCCCCGGCCGGGGCACAGTCCGACTGCCAACAGCCCCGGCAGCGCCCCCTCCCCCACCTCTGGGCGGCGACCTCAGCGCCGCCGCCCCGGGGCCCCCGCTCACCCAGGTAGCGGCTCCTCAGCCGGGACGGGTCTTCCAGCCCGAGGGACCTTTTCCTCACATCCCACAACAGGTGCGGGCAGGAGCCACTCCGAGACATGGCTCTGCTGGGGCTGGGGTGGAAAGGGGAGACCACCGCGGGGGGTGGGGAGGGGAAGAGAGGGAGGGGACAGGCCGATCAACACCCGAGCGGCACCAGCACCATGCGCGCGCCGGGCCTCGCTGGCGCCGCGACTTAGAGGGCGGCAGCCACGGCCGCGCCTTCTCCCCCGGAGCGGAGAGGCAGCCGGGCCACAGCTCGCCTCATACTCTCCTCAGACTACCCAGAACATCTAGAGATCAGCAACAGTCCCCTCCCTCGACCCCCCTCCCGCAGGAGGCGGAGGCGAAGGCGGAGGCGGCCGCGAGCTCCTCCCTCTCCTCCCTAGGCCGCGCCCCCTCCCGGCCTTTCTCGCGAGAGGATGGCCACGGGCAACAGAAGCCGCTGTGCGTCACGATTGCCCTCACCCTGGGAGGGTAGATTAAGGCCGCTCTAGCCCACTCCTTAATTGTCTATGAATAAAAGAGTAATGACGGAAACCGCTGAAGGTGTCGTCTCGCTCACGCCTCTCAAGTCAAAGGAAAATAAACCGGGCGTGATGACTCATGCGTGTAACCCCAGCATTCGGGAGGCTGGACGATGGCGAGATCCAAGCCAGCCTGGGTTGCATAGCGAGACACCGACTCAAAAGCAATAAGTGAATAAAAGGAAGTCCGACTGGTATCCAGCGTCATCTTTAGTTCGGGAGAGGGAAGCCCAGAAAGCTTATTCTAACCACATCCTTCTTGGTCAAAGTGAGGGACGGCACAGAAGCGCGGCTTCAGTTTCCCCTCTCCAAAATGTCCTCTAAGACCGGAAGGAGGTGAGCGTCTGACCACGCCTCTTCCGCTCCGTGAGGCCAGCCAATTAGAGCAGATCGTTGCGCTTGCGCAACGCCTCGCCGGCCCAGCGCTCCAGCCCCAGCACGGCGACCTCTTTAGCACCTGTTGCCATGACTCCTCCTCCGTCTCCCCCACCCGCTCGCAGGAGGCGGGCTGGGGCGGGCTTTTGCTGAGCCTCCGCCCCTTCAGCCTTTGCGGGGCTCGGCCTCTAGGAGCTTCACCTCAGGCTGGCAGAGCCAGGGAAGGGCGCCCTAGGGCAGAGGCGAACGCCGAGCGCTGTAGTGAGAAAGTGACGAGCCGCCCTTCGTTGTCAGCCAGGAACGCGGACTCAGCGGCGCTCCCACCCAGCTGCTGTCGATCCCTAGGCCGCCGAGATGGCAGCTGCCGGCGCCCGAGGCCTGCGGGCCACCTACCACCGACTCATGGATAAAGTGGAGTTGTTGCTGCCAAAGAAATTGAGGCCGCTGTACAACCACCCGGCAGGTAAGGAATCCTGAACGGCTCGCACCGAGATCCGTTTCTCTCCCTCCAAAACTGGGACCTTAGAGGCCCTATGACAGTTGACTTGCTACCGGAATCCCCGAAACCCAGTCTCATCCCCTGAAGGGAACCCATCAGTTATCCTAGGCTTTCACCTTGTTTCATCTTAGGTCTCTTCCCAAAAACGAGTATCTCCACCCGGTGCCCTTGTTGACTTTTGATGCCTTCGCTCCCTTAAACACTACTCACACTCCCGACCTCGCCTCCAGACTTGAACCTTGACTCCTAAGAGCCAGGAAGGGATCTTGGGCCACCATGAAACCCTCATTCTACTCCCCTTTCTCCCTCCGTGAATTTATAACGCACGCGTGGGACAGAGCTGAAAAGGTGTTTGCTCTCGGCAGAGGGTTTTGAGTAAAGGTCATACTTTAGTTCCTCTTGGCAGAGGCCTGCTGAGTGAGCTCTCCCCAAAATTAGGCGCTCCCCACCCCCATCCCCTTCCCGGTTCAGTCAATGTCATTCCTGGTTCCATAGATCCAGTATAAGCCAGTCATTGTGCAACCACTGACCAGGTTCTATCTGAGCCTTTTTTTTTTAAGTGGGCAGCTATGAATACAGTTCTGTTCCACCACTTAACAAGATGTGACCTTGGGCAAAATTCTATACCTGTGTCTTAATTCATATAAAATGTATTCAGTGTGAAAATTAAAAATAACATATGCTTGATTCTTTGAGGATGTTAGCTGTCACAAGTACTGGATAAGAATTCCTGTAGTTAAAAATAATTCTTTAAGAAAGTGGAAGGCCCCTGCCCCTCTAGCTCTTTATTATAGTTATTAAATTAGTTTATTTCTAATACAAAATAGGTGATAATAATACTTAATTGGGTAAGGACTAAAATCTGATTATATTATGAAGTCTTTCAAGCATAAAATTGAGCGAATAGAAAAATTTACTCACAATGGAAAAATTGAGTTGCTAACAAAAAAGTGAAGTTTGCCTTTACATAGATTAAATCCATTGTCTACAACTGATATTAATTAGAAAGGTTTATTTCTAAGAGACGAGGCAGCTCTCTGGAGCCTGGGCTGGTTGTTAAATCTGGTGTATATACCTCTGCATAGATGGTAATTTTAACACTTAATGGCATTACTGCAGTATGAAAACCATTATAAAGCTTGTTTTTAAGGAACTTTATTGGCGAAGTTTGTTTAGTTACCTATTAGTGTTTACATTTTTCTATTTTGTTTATGTTTTATAGCAGATATTTTCAGAGGATAATAACTTGACAATCTATGTAATGATCAGAGTGTTATAAATCAACTGAAGTCTGTGGCAGTTCCTTTGGAATGAGGGCAGTGTAAAGCAGGTTCGACTTTAATACTTAAACTGACAGGGAATTGAAAGGTAGTCTTTTGTTGAGCTTTTTCAAGACCCTGGCTTTTAGTCACTTGTAATTATTGTTTATAGTACTTAAACTGTAGAAGAGTACTTTGTGCATTTCATCTGGAAGTCTTTGAGTTACTTCTTTTTTAAGTGTAATAAAAGGAACACAGACTTGGAAGACAGAGGTAGGTTAAGTCTTGACTTTGACTGTATGACTTTGGCTTTAAAGAATTCCCCAGCCGGGCGGTGGTGGCGCACGCCTTTAATCCCAGCACTTGGGAGGCAGAGGCAGGAGGATTTCTGAGTTCAAGGCCAGCCTGGTCTACAAAGTGAGTTCCAGGACAGCCAGGGCTACACAGAGAAACCCTGTCTCGAAAAAAAACAAAACAAAAAAAAAAAAGAGTCCTTTCTCTTTGAAAAGAATTCCCCAAACCTTAGGAATCTTTTTGTTTGTTTATTTGTTTGTTTGGTTGGTTGGTATTTATTTTGTTTTTGTTTTCTGAGGCAGAATATCTCTGTGCAGCCCTGGCTGTCCTGGAACTAGCTCTGTAGACCAGGTTGGCCTCGAACTCAGAGATCTGCTGACCTCTGCCTCCTGAGTGCTGGTATTGAAAGTGTGAGCCATCACTGCCTGGGTGGAAATATTTTAAAATTAAGAATGATTGTGAAAATTAAATGATTGTAATATCTGTAAGACATGTACAAAAGTATTTGTTTTACAAATCAGAATGAACTTTCTCTTCCAAATAAAGGGTTTAGGGCTTTTGCAGTTATTATGTTTGTTTGTTTGTTTGTTTGTTTATTTTTTGAGACAAGGTCCCTTCTATCCCAGGTTGGCCTTGAACTAGCTGTGTAGTTGAGATCTTGTTGTTGATGTTCGTTTTGCTTTTTTAAAGTTAGATCTTAACCTCTTAACCGGGGTGATGGCACACCCCTTTAATCCCAGCACTCAAGAGGCAGAAGCAGGCAGATCTCTGTGAGTTTGAGTTCCAGGATAGCCAGGCCTGTGACACAGGAAAAAAAAAAAAAAAGACTGTCTCGAAAAACAAACAAAAGAGTAGATCTTATTACATTCTCCAGGCTGACTTTAAACTTGCTATGTCTGACCTCAAACTCAAGAGAAATCTTCCTGCCTCGGCTCCCCTAGTGCTGGAATTAAAGGTGTGTACCACTGAGACGAGACCCCTTATGTTTTCAGACAGTCTTTCACTGAACCTAGAGCTCATCAATTCACCTAGGCTGGCTTGCCCTTGAGCACTCTTATCCCACTCTCAGTGATGGGGTTAAAGACAGGCACTTGTGCTCCTTATTTATGTGGTACTGGGACTTGAACCTGGGGCCCCGAGCATGCTAAGCAAGCACTCTATAACCGAGCTACATCTCTAGCAATTACAGTTTTCAATAATATGTAAAGATGCCTATCACTAAAAACTTTATTTGTGATTAAAAAGTTATAAGTACAGCAATATAGAAATAAACAAACATGAAAAATATAACTGATGGCTCACTAGTGTTTGAACAAAAATCTGAGAAAACAGATTATTGTTCTACTCATTACCCAGAATGAATAGTCCCTTTGAATACTATTGTACTTTAGTATTGTTATTGAATAACCTTCTCAGCATTAGATTACATTCATATACAAGCTTCTATTAAAAAGTTATAAAAGGTTAGAATATTAACAGTCAGAAAGTATATGTTTCTTATAAATTTTAGATTTATTTCTGCCATTGACATATATTTCTAGAGAGGTAACAAGAATATATTTTATTTATATATTTATTGTAGTTAGAATACTATGTGGCCTGGAATTTTGAGGCCTTTGTCATCTATTTGCTTATATAAATCATGTGCTATGGTACAGGATGATTGTCTCTGAAGGAAAATAATAAAAATAACTAAATGTGATTCCTAGACAAGTTCCTCAGCTCACATAAGGGGTGTCATTTATTTAATCCACCGTCTAGCTAACTGTATAGAAAGCATGTTGCTCCAAACAAGCCAGTTGTATAACTATGCTCTAGGCATTTGTCAGATCATAACATTAAAGTTACATTGCACAATGTTTACTTAACGCTTAGTCATCTGTGTGGTTTGGATGTCCTTTAACTCTTTAAATATTTAGATTTAATCCTGGTTGTGAGGCATTAAGTAACTGGAAATATAACCAGACAAAGTGTTTGGAGGTGGAACCTTTGGGAAGTAATTAGAATGAGATAAATTCCTTAGGGTAAAGTGCCTATGGCTGAGTCCTAGTGACCTCAGGACAGAGACCATGCATATACCTAAATGTATCCTTTTCCTCTCTTCCTGAATAGGATGCTCTGCCCTATCTCAGATCTCTTGTCAGCAAGAAAGGCATCACTGAAAGGCCATAGATCTGACAGTGGGTGCTAGGAACTGAATCTGGTCCATTCTGACTGCAACAAGTACTCTTAACCACTGAGCCATCTACACAACCCCAGATGGTTCTTACCAAGGATTGCCCTTAGACGTTTCATTGTAATAATGGAAAGTGGATGAATACAGCTGAGGAAATTATTACTAATTTTAAAAGAAGTCTTTTAAAAAAATGTGAACTATAAAATAAGGTGGATCATCCCAAGAGATGTATAAAATAAAATACCACTCTTCATAATCCTGATCTCAGTGTTAAGTCAGAACCAGTTTTAGTACAATTAAAAATGGCTTTGGCAGTCAATAATGGTGTCAGATATCAACCTTCACATTCTAAGGATGAGTGTGTGTAGTTGGCTATATGGTATCAAATACACTGTGTAAGTCTTGCACAGTATGTGGAACTAAGAGGGATATTGAAAAGCGAAGAGAGTAAAGGATGAGACACCGCTGATTCATGGAGAATAAACTATGTTAGAGAAGTTCTGATATGCTGCTGAATGCTAGAGCAACTGCTGACAACAATTATGTACACACACACACACACATTTGAATTTTTTTTTGATACAGAATGTCATATAGACCAGTTTGGCCTTGCTATGTTGCTGGGCCACAGCTGGCCTTAAACTGATCCTCCTGCCTCTGCCAACTGAGAGCTGCACATAAATAAAGAAAGAATGACAAATCCCAGGCAGGCCCAGAAAGTAATGCCTATACTCCAGCCCTCGGAGATATAGGGAAGAGGACCAAGTGTTATTGCAGTTTTAAAAAGCCAAGAAAGGAAAGCAGTGATAGAGAATGGTATGGAAGGAGTGAGAAGAGGCAATGACCTTTGTGACCTTCCAACATTCAGTAAGAAAGTTTATTCTTCACTTCAAACACAATGAATACCAGTTCAGTGTAACTGTATGTGTGCATATGCTTGTCCAAGAAGGAAGTCTTTTTATAGTAGGAAGAATCATACATACATATAGCCTATGTTCTGGATAGAATTCATTTATTCCGCTGATGACAGTTACTCCTAGCCAAAAAAAAAAAAAAAGGAAATAAAATTTAGGTTATAAAAATACAATCAACCTAGCTGGATATGGTTGTGTACCCCTGTAATCCCAGCACTCAGGAGGAAGAGGCAAGCAGATCTCTGGGAGTTCTAGGCCAGCCAGGTTCACTGGTGAGTTCTGGGACAACCAGAGCTACATAGTGAGGTCCTGTCACAGAAAACCCTGTCTCAGAGAAAACAAAAAGCAAAACAAACAAACACAAAGGAACTGGGTAAGGTGGCTCTGCAGGCAAACCTGAGTTTGATCCCTGGGACTCACATAGTATGAGAGAACTGACTCTCAAAAGTTGTCCTCTGACTTCAATGAGCACGCCTACTGCATGCAGGCACCACTCCCACAAACACACTAAATAAATAATGAGTAATACATGTAAAAAAAGAAAAGAGAAAATAACT
Organism: Tokudaia tokunoshimensis; assembly: GCA_036184795.1. NCBI lineage: Eukaryota > Metazoa > Chordata > Mammalia > Rodentia > Muridae > Tokudaia > Tokudaia tokunoshimensis. Next base: position 29,203,068 of record BTHU01000013.1, on the reverse strand, counting down.
ATTTTTGCTATTTGCTCTATTTCCCTTATCTTTAAATAGATCATAATTTTAAATATATGTAGAATACTGTCTGTTATTTCTAAAATTATCAATATTTGAGGCCTTTTCTACTTTTGAGAGTAGTCGAGTCTTAAGAAAAGAAGGTGGAAATGTATTGTTAAGTTCTTTATCTAAAAGTGTTCATTTCTCTCTGAGAATGACGTGTTTTTTCTTGAGCTATAAAATGGAATTTTTATAAGGTGTTTTTTTTTTGAAAATTCATTTCCACTTATTTCAATAATAGTAAATATTAACAGCTACTCTATTAATTTACACTTCTGTTTATTCTGATACTAAGGTATTATAATCATATTAGACATTATAATTATCATTTATTTTTATGTTTTCCTATGAGAATAACTATAATTATATAAAGCCTAACCCTGTTTTTTCATTCTCAATAATGCATTGGCATTGTTACCATTTGAGTAATGTCTACATCTAAGTTATTTATTTCACTAACATTTTTAGATCTAATGACAGCTTCTATATCTGAACTCATATATTATCTGCATTTATTGCTATATAATCTGAAAATAAAACAAATTAGTTGAGATCAAATGAAAGGGAAAACTAAGTTTTCTTTGAAACCTTTATAGTTATAGTTGTATTGTTTGGTACCAGAGACAGGGTACGTATTCTACATATTCTTAGATGGCCTAGAAATCTCTGGGTAGGCCAGGAAAGCTTCAATTTCACAGAAATCCACCTACCTCTGTTTCCTTACTGCTGGAATTTAAAGCGTATATGGCCATACCCAGCCCTCCTTTTCTTTTTTTAAAACTTTAAAGCAAAATAAAAAAATAAAACAAAAGCAAACCACTTTGTGGTGGGGGTCCTATCTGTAAACCTATTTGTGATGGTTTAAATATGTGTAACCCAGGGAGTTGCACTATTAGGAGATGTGGTCTTGTTGGAGTACGTGTGGCTTTCTTACAAGAAGTTTGTCACTGTGGGGTGGGCTTTGAGACTCTTCTTCTAGCCACGTGAGAGCCAGTCTGTTCCTGGCTTCCTTTGGATGAAGATGTAGAACTCTCAGTTCCCCCATTGCTATGCCTACCTAGAAGCTGCCATGCTTCCCTGCCTTGATGATAATGCACTGAACCTCTGACCCTGTAAACTAGCCCCAATTAAATGTTTTCCTTTATAAGAGTTGCCTTGATCATGGTGTCTCTTGACAGCAATAGAAACCCTAACTAAGACACTATTCTTTGGGAGACCAAGGCCAGAGGAAAGCAATCAATTCAAAGTCAGCCTGGGCTACCTGGGGAATTCCAAGCCAGTGTCGGCTACAGAATGAGACAATTCCCTTAACCCCACCCCATCTCAAAAACAAAACAAAACAAAAAACAAAAACAGCTACTTGTTTATATTTGCAAATATCCAACTCTAATTATTTATCCTGATATTAACTAGTCCATCACCTTCAAGTATCTCAAAAAATAGCAATTTATAATGTCTTAAATATTTGCTACTAATATTTTTTGTTTAGTACTTAAAACTTATTAAACTCATTTAAAGTTTGTTTTCATCATTTAAAATTATCACTAATTAGGGCTAAAGAGATGTCTCAACACTTAATACTTGCTGGTTTTGCAGAGGAACTAGGCTTGGTTCCTAGTACTCCATAGCCATCTGTAACTCCAATTTCAGGGGATCTAATACTGTCTTCTGACCCCCATGGGCACCAGGCATAGTCATGATACAGATACATACAGGCAAAACACTTATAACATTAGATAAATCTATTTTTTTCACTAGTTAAAATATCTTTCTTGGTCCAAAGTCCTGGCCACTAATTTCATGTTTGAAGAAGGGTTTTTGGTTGGTTGGTTGGTGTATGGTTGATTTAGTTATTATTTGGTTCTGTTGGCATTTGTACAGTTATATTTTTCTAAACTATTGCCTAGCTTGGAACATTTGAGTAAATTAGTTACTAGGTAAACCTACTGGAAAACTTTACTATTCATTAACCCAAATGTTCAACCATGTAAACTTTCAAAGAAGCCAAGAAGGACCTTACTCAGAAAATAACTTGGGAACAGAAATAGAATAAACAGTTTTGAAATGGTGGGGGCTGACAGAATCCAGAATTCAAAGAAAACATTGACACCTGTTCACCCCGAGACTGAGAAGGTAGACTTTCTGGAATAATGAAGCCTAGCTTCAAACAATAATAAAAACCAAACTAAGAAACTTATACAGACTATGATCCAGAGGGCCATGTATGTCAATGAAAAATGATCATGGTGTGATCACAGGAGCCTTCCCTACTCACTCTAAATGAAATTACGGAAATCTGTATTCCGAGCTTGGAACAGGCTCCATGCCCTAAGAATAGAGTAGCTTGTTAGGAAAAGTCTAGTAAAGTCATGAAGGAAGCCTATGTTCCTGAAAATGAGGAAACAGTGATTCTGGCCTTGAAAATAAAGCAATGTCAGGTTCAATCTCTGTCATACCTACTAAAGTTTGAATATGTTTGATAAAGCTTCTCTCCTGGGCATGCATAGTTAAGCCCAGTATAGAAGACAGTAGAATATATGAACTGTTTTGGTTCTTCAAAGGAGCATTTAGCTTAAACTGGAGATGCTAAAGAAGGTTTACTTGATAACCTGAAACCAGAAACAAGGTTTTGAAGGATGGCAGCTAAGGGTTAAGAGGAGTATGTTAGTGTGGAGCCATAAAGCTTCACTACTGTTACTTTGCTGGGCAGCTGGCTTGTGCATTCAAATGTTTAAGGTCTGGTTTGCCCTTGAGAGGGCACTAGTAGCAACAGCAGAAGCAATACCACTGTAACCACCTATTTATGGCAATCGCTTGGTGCCTATCTCTTGCACCTCTAATCCCAATAGTCACACAGAAGAAGCCAAAGCAGGAGGAACCTGAGTTCAGAATCTAAGGTATATACAAAACCATGTCTCAAAAATATTTTTTTCTTTTAAATCATGTTTTTTTCTTAGTATAATTTATCATATAATTTCACTTGGGTCCCTACCACCAAATGCTAACAAATACTGGGATATGCTGAAATTACAGGCTTGCTTGAACCACAAAACACTACATTGGTGTAGTCCTTCAATAATTCCACTACTTTCTCCTCACCCTCCTCTCTGTTTTTGAAACAGGGTCTCCCTACTCTCCTGGAATTCAATTTGTAGACCTCAAACTCACAGAGATCCACCTGCCTCTGGGATTAAAGGGCTGTACCACCACACCCAGCTCTCTTTCTATGTTTTTGGGGGGTATTTTATTTTGTTGAGATAGTTTCTCACTATTTAGCCTGTGTTGTCCTAGAACTCATTGATCCTCCTGCCTCAGCCTCCCAGTGCTGGGATTACAAGCATGTACCACTTAGTCTTAAAGAAAGTTATTTCCAGTC